>ML789937.1:366287-379565 GCA_009831015.1 Picea engelmannii
TTATGTGGGCTAAAGGAGAAACCTTAAATGAAGAATTCATCATTGGAAGTGAAGAAAATGGTATGTATAAACTATAGGGTCACTCAGAGGCTGCCATGACCCACGCCATTGAAAACTCATGTGAACTTTGGCATAGAAGATTATCTCACATCAACTACAAGGTACTACCATACATATGCAAAGTGGTCACAGGTTTGCCAGAACTCAAGGTTGACCATGAAGGCGTATGCAATGGATGTGCACAAGGGAAGAACATCAAGAACCCTTTTCCGAAGAGAGACAGCAAAGCGAAGGAGTCCTAGAGCTCATTCATTCAGATGTATGTGGCCCAATGCCATCATCCTCCATTAGTGGGTATGTATATTATGTATCATTTATTGATGATTATTCTCGTAAGACCTGGATATATTTTTTGAAATCTAAAGATGAAGTGTTCAGCAAGTTCAAGGAATTCAAAGCCTTGATAGAGAATCTTTCTCAAAGAAATTTTAAGATACTCGGGTCAGATAATGGAGGAGAATATACCTCAAAAGAGTTTGTGAACTTCTCCAAAGATGTTGGGATCAAGAGGGAACTCACTACTCCCTATAATCCCCAACAAAATGGTGTAGTTGAACGAAAGAACTGAACGATAATGGAAGTTGTGAAGACTATGATCCATGATCAAGACCTTCCTATGTGCTTATGGGAAGAAGCAGCAATGGAAGTTGTATATGTGCAGAATAGATTATCCCATAGTGCACTTGGGCTCAAGACCCCGGAAGAGATTTTCACCGGAAAGAAGCGAGAAGTAAGCCATGTCAAAATATTTGGTTGCCCAGTATTTATTCATATACTGAAAGAGAAGAGAAACAAGTTGGAAGCTTCAGGAAAGAAGGGAATATTTGTGGGATATTGTGAGGTCTCCAAGGCCTTCAGAATCTATATACCAGGTCACCGTCACATTAATATCAGCAAGGATGTGACCTTTGATGAAGATGCAGCACTCAAGAAATCAAGAAGATGCCATCTTGAAGAAGTATATGAAGAGGAACCCGTAATCCCCAGAACTGCAGTGAGGGAGGTTCCCAGAGCCACAGAACTAGTGAGGGAAGTCGTAACTTCCCCTGATGAGGAAATTCTAGAAGACCATGATATATTAGAATTTCAAGAACCTCCTCAGATGATGATCCTCCATAAAAGAAAGCCAGCTTGGGCTAGAGATCTTATTCAAAATGGAGAGAAGTATGGTGTTCCCAAAGGAACTACGAGACAGGTGAAAAGACCAAATCCATTCTCCAGTTATACGGCTTTGATGTGTGATCTTCTAGAGGAGGAGCCTACCTTCTTTGAAGAATCCATTCAGAGGAAAGAATGGGTAGATGCCATGACAGAGGAATACCAATCCATAATGAAGAGTGAAGTATGGGAAATAGTTCCCAGACCGAAGAGTAAAGATGTGGTCTCCTCTAAATGGCTCTTCAAAATAAAACATGCTACTGATGGAAGTATTGAGAAGTATAAAGCAATATTTCTCGCTCGTGGCTTTTCTCAAAAGGAAGCCATTGACTATGAAGAGACATTCACTCTTGTAGCCAAATACACTTCGATCAGAACCATCATATCTCTTGCAGCTAAGATGAAGTGGAAGTTACACTAGATGGACATGAAGACAGCTTTCCTAAATGGTGTCATCGAAGAGGAAGTGTATATAGAGAAACCTCAAGGGTTTGAAGTTGAATACAGGAAGTCTCATGTCTACAGGTTGAAGAAAGACTTATATGGATTAAAACAATCCCCTAGAGCTTGGTATGGCCGTATAGAAATTTTCTGACGAGCTTAGGCTTTACCAAGAGTAAAGTAGATTCTAATCTCTACTTCAAGGTCATGAACGATGAGCCAGTAATACTATTATTGTATGTGGATGACTTATTCTTAACCGGAGAAGAAAATCTCATCATTAAATGTAAGAAGAGACTTGCCTCAGAATTTGAAATGAAAAACCTTGGCCTAATGCATTATTTCTTAGGTCTTGAGGTATGGCAGAGTCTAGAGAGGATCTTCCTTAACCAAGGGAAGTATGCAGTTGAAATCCTGAAGAGATTCGACATGTTGGAATGCAAGTCCATGAATACACCCATGGAAGCAAAGTTGACGTTGTTGGTCGACACTTCGTCAGAATTTATTGATGCCACGCTGTATAGATAGATTATTGGATCGTTGATGTACCTGACAAACACCAAACCAAACATTTGTTTTGTCGTGAACACCTTGAGTCAGCTTATGCTAGAACCCAGACATGTTCACCTAGTGGCTTCAAAACATGTGATGAGGTACCTTAAGGGTACAATAGATTGTGGTCTCAGCTATGATGGAGATCATGATTTCACATTAAGTGGATATACTGATGCAAATTGGGCCGAAAGTGTTTCTGACAGGAAAATCACTTCAAGATGTTGTTTCATTTTGGGATCAACCATGATCTCGTGGCAGAGTAGGAAGCAATCCAGCATTACTCTCAGCACAGCGAAAGCAGAATACATTGTTGCATGTTCTGCCAGCTGTGAAGCTATATGGCTTCAAAATTTTATGACCGACCTATTTGACCTAGAGATGGAAGCAACCACAATCCTATGTGACAACCAGAGCTGCATAAAGATGACAGAGAATCATGTATTCCACGACAGGTCGAAGCACATAGAGATCTGATATCATTACATCTGTGACATGGTGCAAAGAGGAGCCTTAAAGCTCTAGTACATTAGCACGGATGAACAGGTTGTTGATGTGTTGACCAAGCCTCTATCTTGTGTAAATTTTGAGCACTTTCAAGATAAGCTTGGTATAGTCCGAAAGGACCTTCCTCAAAAGGGGGAGTAATTGTTGTGATGAGACATCTCTTTCTTCCAGCCTCATTTCTATGACGTAAAGCAAGATGATGTGATGAGACTAGAACTGTGCTTCTAGCTTGACAATTGTGACATAAAGCCAGTCTAGTATCCTGCTTCTAGCTTGATTGTTGTGACATAAAGAAGGACGAGTATCTTGCTTACAGCTTTATTGTTGTGACGTAAAGAAAGATGATGAGATGAGACTAGTACTATGCTTCCGGCTTGACAGTTGTGACGTAAAGCCAGTCTAGTATCTTGCTTCCAACCTGATGGTTGTGAAGTAAAGCAAGAGGATGTGATGAGACTAGTACTCTGCTTCTGGCTTGATAGTTGTGACGTAAATCTAGTCTAGTATCTTGCTTCTAGCTTAAGTGTTGTGACATAAAGCAAGATGTTGAGATGAGACTAGTACTGTGCTTCCAGCTTGAGAAGTTGTGATGTAAAGCCAGTCTAGTATCTTGCTTCTAGCTTGATTGTTGTGACGTAAAGAAAGACGAGTATTGAGCTTCCATCTTGACAGCTGTGACGTAAAGCGAGTCATGTATTATGATGAGCCAGCCTCATTTTGTGATGATGATGATGTACTAGTTTTATACTAATACATATTGATGCAGATGATGATTGCATTCCTTTGAGAATGATGATGATGTCGATGAAGAAAACTTCCGACGATTTATAGATACGCCAGTCAGTGTTCCAAGATGATATTGATGATGTTGTCCTCTACCCACTTGATGTTGTTTATGATGTTGTCATCTCTCTCTCGCATGATGTTGTTGAAGAATACCCTTCCTGTTAAGGGCGAGTGTTGAAATAATGTAACTGCAAAGTGTATTCTTATTATTATTTGATATATTATTCATTGGTTCAATCCCCATTGTGGATTGATCATGTTGTCTATTGTATAAGGACCAAATTCACTTTTGTGGATTGGTCATAATGTAATTGTAAAAGGCAAAAGAAGAAGTCAGCCCGAGAATATAACAAGAGGCCCTGAAATATAATAAAGGTGGTTATAACCACCCAGTTTGAGAAGTCGGCCCTGACAGTGAAGAGACACTTCACACGTGCCAGATTTGTATAAATAAGGAGGCTAGCGCCTCACTTAGACACAAAAATCACTTGCTCATTGAGAGACAAGTTTTGGAACTGCAGTTGAAGAAGAAGGAGAGAGAGTGACACATCTTTTGGTAGAGGATCTTTTGTATTAGTTTAAGTTATCTCTTGGCATTGTATTGCCTATCTATAATAAGGAAGTTTTGTTGGGTTTTCTTCCCCTAGAGGGTTTCCCAGGATAAATGTTGTGTCTCTTGTGATTGTGTGTTTCTCAGTGATGTTGTGTTATGCTATTGTTATCTATTGAAATGCAAAGAACCGTAATAATGGCTTAAACATTAACATGATCCGGATTTAGGAGTGAAACGAAAATATTAATAGATTGAATATGATAAACAAAAAGATATGAAGAATAACACAGATATTCAATGAACAATATCTTCTATTAAATAATGAAATAGGTTGAAACTGTAAAACTACAGAACTGAAACACTTGCTCGAATGGTGGTAGCTATCTCTGAGAAGAGTTGTGGATGCTACATGCATCCGTCTGAGCAGAATGGATTACAATGAGGCTCCAGAGGCCTTTTTGATATTACTCATGAATTCCAAAACCCTAGACATCCAAAAACCTAACCCTAGAAGGTGAAACACCAAAAGTCATGTGGGCCCTTATGGGTAAATTGGTGTAAGTTGGTACCTCAACTTCCCAGGGTCGTAACTTTTGCATACAACCTATGTTTTAGGTGCATGATAGCCCGTTGGAAAGGTATTTCAAAGAAATACACATTCCATTGTCAAACTCTAGCTTCGTCTACTATTTGACTATGGCAAGCCAAAAAACATTGTTTAGGCCTCCAAAACGACCCTAGAAGTACAACAAGATGTGTTGACATGAAAACATACAAAATATGCCAGTTGGATTAGGCAAGAAGCCACCAGTATCCACCTAGAGGATGTGTGGCACTTCAGACAACCCCAAAAGTGTAGAACCCACAATTACAAAGAAGTACAGAAGAATGTGCTGAACAAAAATGGACAAGAGGAGTCAATTGGAATAGGTGGGTGGCCACCAATATCCACCTGGATCATTCGAGGAAACGAGGTGAGGTGATAAACTCATTAAATTTGACCTTTCTAGAACTAATTCCAAAAGTAAATAAGCCTGCTACCTTTGGTGACTTTAGACCTATAGCTCTTTGTAACCTGTGTTACAAACTTATAACAAAGATTATTTCTATTAGATTAAAACCTATTCTCTCAAATAATTTGTTGGCAGAACAACTGGGTTTTTAAAAGGTAGACAGATCCTAGATGCCATAGGCATGGCACATGAATGCTTAAATAGTATTAAGGAAAAAAAATTGAAGGATTTAATCTTGAAGTTGGATCTAAAGAAAGCCTATGGTTGTATTAATTGGGACTTTTTAAGAATGATTCTTCTCCAATCAGGTTTTAGCCCTAAAACTACTAATTGGATTCTGAGTTGCATGGTCAGTGCGCAGTTTGCAGTTCTAATAAATGGGGAGGCTTCTCCTTTTTTTCAGAGTGGCATAGGACTATGTTAAGGTTGCCCACTTTCTCCGTTGTTGTTCATTTTAGTAATGGAAGGTCTTAGTTTGATGTTAAAGAAAGGTCAGGACGAAGGGAAGCTAATGGGGGTGAAGGTCTCCATGATTATTAAGATCCTTCATCTTTTTTTTGTTGACAATGTCCTCATCATGACAGAAGCCTCTATACACAAATGCAAGGAGATATTTGATCTTCTAAAAGTATTTTGTAGTGCTTCGGAATTGAGGGTAAATATGACAAAATCTACTTTTCATTTTTCTAGAATTCAAGGGGAGCTATTACAGAATTTTAAAGAAGCCTTTCCCTATAATTTTGTTGAACTTTTAGAAGGATTCATATATCTTGGTTATTATCTAAAATTTGAATCGTACAAGGTTGTTGATTGGATATGGTTAATAGCAAATTTTGAAAAAAGGATCAGACATTGGTCTAATAGGTGGCTAACTCTTGGAGGTCATTACATTCTCATCAAAGTCGTTCTGGAAAGCCAACCAATATATTGGATGTCACCGGCTTCCATTCCGACATCTGTGATAAATAAGATTTGAAGCTTAATCTACAACTTTCTTTGGTCAGGAAGTAGCAAAAAACAACATTTTCACTTGTGTAGTTGGGAATTACTTGCAAAACCAAAGCTCTCAGGTGGTTGTGGCTTGAGAAACATATTTCTTTTTAATAGATCTTTAGCAGCAACTTCATTGTGGCGAGTGTTGACAAAGGATGGTATTTGGAATAAGTTTATCAAAGACAAATATCTCCCATATGTTTTTGTCTCTACTTGGTTCAGAACGACCACCAATTTTTCGAACAATGCCTCTCAGACTTGGAAAAATATGTCAAAGTCTTTACATCTGATTACCCATTGGTTGTGTTGGAGCCCTGGGTCTGGACATTCAATTTTGATAGGAAAAGACTCAATTTTGGGTATGGGGAACTCCTCTTTGCTATGTGGAGAGCTCTTATTGACCTTAAAGCTTAAAAATATCAATTATCTTTTTTAGGCCAGAGGCACCAACAAGCCAAGGATCATAACTGATCATTGGGTTAATAGCCTGGAGCTTGGACTCTCTGGGATTTTGGAAAAGGAATGGGACCTCTATTGTATGGCCTTAATGGGCTCGGGGATTCAACTACAAAATAAAGAAGACAAACCAAAGTGGTCGGGTGGAGATTATTCTGGTATGCTTACAACAAAAAATGTTTATAGTGCCATAACAAAAAAATTACGGCAACAGTCTATTGTTGGCTTGAGGAGAGGATTGTGGACATGGGACATAGCCCAAAAAATTAAAAATTTGATTCTTCACTTGGTTATCTGCAGAAAATAAAATCCTTACTTGGGATAATTTGCAACGAAAGGGTTGGGTTGGTCCAAGTATTTGTTATCTATGTTCAAAGGAAACAAAATCAATGTTACATCTGTTTGTCAAGTGTTCTTTCACGCAAAACGTCTGGAATAGGATAAAAGGAGGGATTAATATCAAAGAAGTTTGGGAAGATACATCACTATCTGCTTGTTATGATAGATGGATAAAAAAGGAATGAAAATACCTTATTCTTCCATCTCTTGTTAGTTGGAATATTTGGCTTGAACGCAATAAGAAACTTTTTGAAACTGGAACCCCTTCTATCTCTGCAGTGGTTTACAAAACTTTGGGAAAATTTGATAACTGTACCATCTCACAAAACGTGGCCTTTCCCAGAACTATTCATATTTCTCCTCAAGGTTCGTCAACAGTGGGCTGGTTTGATGAAGCATTGCTCACAAATGGTCTTCAGAGTGGGCTTGGTGGAGTGATAAGGTTCAATGATAAAATCGTCTACAAATGGACTTTCAACTGTGGCCTAGGTACCAACACTAGGGAAAAAGTTCTAGGTGTTTGGGCTACACTTAGTCTGGCAGTTCGGTTAAATATTGATGGCCTATAGATTTATGGAGACTCAAAAATAGTTATAGACTGGTTGAACAACAGAGGGAAACTGCATGTAATCTCTTTAGTGAGATGGAAGGATAGAATTAAAGAGCTCACTAAAGCCTTCAACTCTATCAGTTTCACTCATATTTACCGTGAACAAAATAAGGAGGTAGACTCTCTATAAAAGAAGGCTCTCCAGATGCAAGAGGGGAAAATTTCTTATAACCAATGGATAGAAGAAAATGAGGGCCCTCCTCTATTTCTAAATATTTATTAGCATGTATTTGTTTCATATAGTAGTCTATAAACCTTAGAATATGGTGACATCAATTTTTTGGTCACACTCTTGGAAAGCTATTTAGTGGAATATGCATACTCTAGTATAGAGTTGCTCACTCTTCACCTCAGCCTGCGAAATGAGTGGGACACTATTTTTTTATCTACTGTAAAGTTAGATTACTTTTGATCGAAATATGTTGGGTAAGTATATTTTTTCCAAGTGTACACAATTTTATATATATAATATAAAGAGTAATTTTCTATTGAAAAAAGGGGTCATCCATGAGTGCAGCACTTTGAGTACACCACCACAATCCACATGGAATATTACATTTGGTAACCTTTATCCACACCCAAGATTTGGTAACCTTTACCACCATAGTTTTAGGTAAAAAGTTATTTTAAAATGAAAATCTCCCAAAAGGAAAGAAATATGTTCTATTCTAAGATGAAAAAAGTTTACTTCAAAACCGACTAGTAAAGTGGCAAAGTGTTCTTTAATAACCATACACTTCATTAAAATCATCGATATGATGTCATCAATATCATCTATGAAGTGTTCTTCATAAACACTACATCTTTAAAAGGCAAACCATGTCCACCATGCAATCATAAATAAATCCCTTGATTGCGATAGATAACGGTGAAGGATAATGATTTGTGGTCATATTTTAAACCAAGAAACCATACATCGTACATCGTACCTAACCTATCCCTTCACAATCATTGTGATCACTTGACTTCTTGATCTCCTAATAGCCATCGGCATTTTTTCGTTTGCATCTTTATCTTCATTTCCTTAATTTCTCTTGTAGCTCAAGTGTTTTCTTCATCTTCCAATCTGATCAGATCGGTAAGAGATATCAAGTATGGAGCAAGTAACAAAGGTGGAGCAATACCAGATTTTCATCAACCACAAGGGACTAGACACCAAAAATAATCTCGCTAGTCTCATCTACCATAACCTCACATCATATGGGTTGCGTGTCTTCCTGGACAAGGAGGAACTGTACATGGAAAATATCGTGTGCCCTGTAATCCGAGGAGCCATTAGAAATGCCTCTATTCACATTGCCATTTTTTCTGAGAATTATGCTCACTCACGCTGGTGCTTAGATCAGCTCTGTTGGATATTGAGATCATCTCATGAGCGCAAGGTTATACCCTTATTTTGTGACGTCCAACCTATTGACCTTCGTTACATTGAGAGGGGATGTTATGTCGATGCCTTTAACAAACACCAACAACATGGAAGAGTCTCCATGGAAGTCCTGGAGGGATGGAATTTATATAAACGTTTGATATTAAATATCTAGGAGAAACGAAGCAGATTTTGGGAATGGAGATATTCAGAGACAAGAGGAATGGTAAGATTTGGTTGTCACAACAGAAGTATGTTGAGAAAATACTTTTGAGGTTTGGAATGAACAGTGTAAAACCAGTTTCAGTCCCTTTCACTTCTCATTTTAAGATTTCTTCAAGTTTATGTCCTAGTACAAAAGAAGAAAAGGAATATATGTCTTGAATACCATATGCTAATGCAGTAGGAAGTTTAATGTATGTGATGGTTAGTACAAGGCCAGACATTTCACATGCAATTGGGGTTGTCAGCGGATATATGGAAAATCCAGGTAAAGAGCACTAGGCAACAATGAAATGGGTGCTTCGGTATTTGAGGGGCATAAGTGATTACTGTATCACCTATAATGGTGGTTGTGAGTTAGTCTGTGGATATGTTGATTCTGATTTTGCAGGTGATTTGGACAAGATGACGTCAACTTCAGGATATGTCTTTACTCTTGTAGGTGGAGCTGTTAGTTGGATGTCAAAGCTACAGTGCATTGTTTCTTTATCCACAACAGAAGCAGAATACATAGTTGCTTCACATGCTTGCAAAGAGGCAGTTTGGTTAAAAGGTTTGTTTGGTGAGTTTGGAAGGATGCAAGACAAAGTAAAGCTACTTTGTGATAGTCAAATTGTTATTCACTTGGCCAACAATTTATATAAACGTTTGATATGAAAGATCTAGGAGCATCAAAGCAGATTTTGGGAATGGCGATATTTAGAGACATGAGGAATGGTAAGATTTGGTTGTCACAACAGAAGTATGTCGAGAAAATACTTTTGAGGTTTGGAATGAACAATGTAAAACCAGTTTCAGTCCCTTTCACTTCCCATTTTAAGCTTTCTTCAACTTTATGTCCTAGTACAAAAGAAGAAAACGAATATATGTCTCGAATACCATATGCTAATGCAGTAGGAAGTTTAATGTATTCGATGGCTAGTACAAGGCCAGACATTTCACATGCAGTTGGGGTTGTCAGCAGATATATGGAAAATTCAGGTAAAGAGAATTGGGCAGCAGTGAAATGGGTGCTTCGGTATTTGAGGGGCACAAGTGATTACTGTATCGCCTATAAAGGTGGTTGTGAGTTAGTCTGTGGATATGTTGATTCTGATTTTGCAAGTGATTTGGACAAGATGAGGTCAACTTCAGGATATGTCTTTACTCTTGCAGGTGGAGCTATTAGTTGGATGTCAAAGCTACAAAGCATTGTTTATTTATCCACTACAGAAGCATAATACATAGCTGCTTCGCATGCTTGCAAAGAGGTAGTTTGGTTAAAAGGTTTGTTTGGTGAGTTTGGAAGGATGCAGGACAAAGTAAAGCTACTTTGTGATAGTCAAAGTGTTATTCACTTGGCCAAGAATCCATCCTACCACGGTAAAACTAAACATATTCCTATTAAGTACCATCTTGTAAGATAGGTCATCGATGAAGGTGGAGTTTCTCTTGAAAAAGTTCATACAAAAGAGAACTGTGCAGACATGTTCACAAAACCAGTACTTTTAGAGAAGCTACGATGGTGCTTGACTTATCTTGGCTTGAAGAAGAGGTGATGAATAAATTGGGCATGATAGATCAGGTAAATTGTTGTCAAGGTGGAGATAGTTGAATATGCCAACCAATTTCCTAAATTTGGTGGATATGGGCAGATTTCATGGATCATATTTTGTAGTAGTTTGTTCAACCAAATCTACCAATTTGGTATGTATGCACTAAATTGGATAAACAATTTTGTAACCAAATGAAGTTTGTTCTATATTGATGTAAGCCCATATAGAGGCATGGTTGAAGGAGAGAAAGTGTAGATTTGAGTGAGAGGTCGAATGGTTGTCTGTACCATTTGGAAGCCTGAACTTGATGGTTGTTGTATTCATCTCCCTTGAACAATAATCAAAGGCCGATTATCATTGCCCCGTGGAGGTTTCCCTTACAAGAAGGGTTTTACCACGTAAATCTCTGTGTTATATTTGTGTGATTGTGAATGCTATTATTTTCTCTTTTCAGCTTAATTGAATACCTGTTGATTCTGCATCTAACAAGTCTAACAAACAATATCATCTATGAAGTGTTCTTCATGAACACTTCATCTTTAAAAGGCAAACCGTGTCAACCATGAAATCATAAATAAATCCCTTAATTACGAAAGATAACAGTGAAGGATAACGATTTGTGGTCATATTTTCAACCAAGAAACCATACACCGTACATCGTACCTAACCTGTCCCTTCACAATTATTGTGATCACCTGACTTTTCGATCTCCTAATAGTCATCAGCATTTTTTCGTTTCCATCTTTATCTTCATTTCCTTAATTTCTCTTGTAGCTCAAGCGTTTTCTTCATCTTCCAATCTGATCCGATCGGTAAGAGATATCAAGTATGGAGCAAGTAACAAAGGCAGAGCAATACCAGGTTTTCATCAACCACAGGGGACCAGACACCAAAAACCATCTCGCTAGTCTCATCTACCATAATCTCACATCCTATGGGTTGCGCGTCTTCCTGGACAAGGAGGAACTGCGCACAGAAAATACCGTTTGCCCTGCAATCCGAGGAGCCATTAGCAGTGCCTATGTTCACATTGCCATTTTTTCTAAGAATTATGGTCACTCACGCTGGTGCTTAGATGAGCTATGTTGGATATTGAGATCATCTCATGAGCGCAAGGTTAAATGCTTACTCTATTCTTAATATTTGATAGTTAAATGTCTATATCAAATTCAAAAACTTAATATTTGATTGTTAAATGTCTATATCAAATCAACTAATATCAAATTCCCATTTTTAAGTAAATCCAATAAATTTATTGTTTGTGTGTATAATTTGAACATATAAACAAGTAATTTTTAAATTGTCTTCCTATTGTATTTTTAAATTTATTAAAAAAAATTACATATATATGTTTTAAATATTTTCCATTGTATGTATATTTCACAAATATTCCTTTACAAATTATAGACAGTAATGTACAGCAAGGAATTCCAGAATCAACAATGTAAAATAATATTTATAACTTATGATAATCTAATATTACATATGTAAAAATGGATTTATAAATTGAATTCCTAAAGATTTTATTTTTTTATAAAATAAAAAACGTTTGAAATTAAAACTTGGACAGTTTGAAATTTTTATGAAATACAAAATGTTTGAAATGACTGCGACTTGGTCGTGGGGGGCCAACCATGTCGCGTACCCATGGCTTGGCCATGGGGTTGGCCCCCACGGCCAAGTGACAACCAATGTTAATAAGAGATTATCTATGCACAGAAAAATAGGGCATTTGAATCTAAGTCTTTAACACCGGAGTGAAAGACAATAGATTCGGCTCTGGCCGACTATTGAGGCACAGACTAATCACTTAAATGCTTACTCTATTCTTAATATTTGATTGTTAAATGTCTATATCAAATTTTAAAACTTAATATTTGATTGTTAAATGTCTATATCAAAATTAAAAACTTAATATTTGATTGTTAAATGTCTACATCAAATTAACTAAATCCATATTGTTTATACGTTATTTATTAATGTCTATATCAAATTCTCATTTTCAAGTAATTCAATATTATTTATAAATTTATTTTTTGTGCACGTATGTTACACATCAAAATTACTCACTTCGATAGTGTCGCAAGTGTCGTCATTATAAGTGTCGCAAGTGTCGCAAGTGTTAAAGAAAGCATACTGCCATGATGCCTATGTCGTGCCTATAACTACATGAGGAGGACACTTGAAACACATCAAACATTTGATTTGGAAGAGGAGAAATGAGTCAACAGGATTATAAACCTCTTGCCATCTGAAAGCACCCAAAAAACTGAGTTTTTGGAGGGGAGCGCTCCCCTATAACTATCTCAGGAGTGTTGGTGCCCCCCCATAAGCCATCAAGGAGCATTATAGCGTTGCATCAGCCCTTTTTCAGGAGCGCTCCTACCCTCAGGAGGGTTGGCACTTCCCTATACACTACTAGGGAGCGTTATAATGCTCTGAGTGACCTTTTGAGGGAGTGCTACCTATTCTAGGCATCAGTTGATTTGTTGAGTAGAATGGGGGAAGGATCTTTTCATTCTTAGAAGGAAGTTGAATTCGAATCCTCAATCAAGCCATGAGCTTAGGGCAGATCCCTAACTGAAGGAGGAAAATCCTCAACTCACCCCAAAGATATCTCAAGTTGTTGAGCCTCTCTAAGGCTATATAAGCAAGCTTTCTCATGGTGAGAAGGGGACTGGAAAGGG
>ML789938.1:13159-50729 GCA_009831015.1 Picea engelmannii
TTTTCTCCCCCTATGAATGTGTCAGTCGTTATCTCAATCTCTTGGGATTTTGTGTTCAAATAAGTAGTGTTATTGATACCATTGTTTTGTAGTTATCAAGTCTTTTAAACCTAATCCAATGACTTCCTCATATGATGACCAAATTAAATACTTCCCCTAAGTTTTTACGGTTTCATAGGGTTTTACTATCTTCTCATTTGTTCTAAAGGACAAGGGTGTGAATCTTACTGATCTTCTTGATCCGTTTCTTTATTCTTCTTGATATTTTGATCTTCCACTGGAATACCATTGATCAAAAGCAATTAATTTAATTTCCATTCTTCAACCAATTTAATATCTTATTCACAGTCCTTCGATTCTACAGAAACCAACTTCATGTTTTGTCCCTTAGAAATAATATTGAATTGGTCCTTTCATCTGTTATTTGTACTGTTGCCTCAAATACTTAAAACATGCTTTAGTTTTTCATGATACTTAGGCTATAATCCTCTTCTAACTAGACTGATGCACTCCATATTATTAATCATGTTTTCCCTTCATTTTATTCCTATTTTCTGTTGAGGGGAAATTTAGTAGTTTATGAAAATAACATTGGAAAACTTCCAAGATTTTCATTGCCCAATTCTTCTGGTTGATATGTTATTGAAGATTCATCATTATCATCATTGTTCTATGTAAGTGAAACTTCTTCATTTTATTCTTTGAGATTTTATGTTTGCATTTTTCTTTCATTGATTAATGTACTCTTGATTTGCATGATATCATCAGGATATGCTATTGTGTCATATTCTTCTTTAGGAACTCTCATTTCTTGAGTTTGATCCATTTCATATTCCAATCTCTGAATTTCACATTCCTTATTAGGAACTTCACCCATCATTTTCTTAATATCAATTTCTTCATTTTCAGGTGCCAGATCATTTTTCTTGCTTTCTATTTCAGATTTTCTTCTACATACCTTTTCATGAGATATTTTATTTGTAGGATCTTTTTTTCTAGATTTGTTCTTTGAGATTTGTCATTTCTTCTTTTCTTCCAACCTTCATTAGATTTTATTCTTGACTTGTATGAATTATTTCTCATGGATTAACTTCTTGATTTTCTGTAGTTTTGGGTTTTGAGACCAAACCTATCACAGTTGTAACATCTCATTGTATGACAAAACTTTGTTGTATGGCCAAAATAATTGCATCTCCAACATCTCATTAAGTTATTGGACCTTCCTTAATTTTTCTTTTTAGGATTCTTGCATTCCAATGCTTTGTGACTAAAGTTATTACAAGAAAAATTGTAACCATTGAAGGTGTTTCCATACTTGATTCTGTTGTGACATGAGATGTCTGTCTTTTGATATGTTTCTTGCTTTTTACTTTCATAGCTTCCTTCCTTGACAAAGTTCATGGTTTGTTTTAGGTTTGTGACTGCACCTTTTTCTTTTGAGGAGTATGATATTTTATCATGTTTTTGAATGGTTCTCCATTTTCCACCTTCTTCTTTCTTATTGTATCCAAGACCGGTTTTGTCATCAGTTGGTCTTTGACTGTTCCAGATCCTATCTAGGATAGTTGAGTTGTTCTAGAATTTGACAGTTTCTTTTGTCTTTTCATTCTTCTTTTTGAGTCTGATAAGTTCCATTTCCAACATGTGACACGTTTCTTCCTTTTTAGTCAATTGAATATTCAAGGCTTCTTCTTTTTCCTTAGATCCTTCAAGTAGAGTCTTTAGATTGATGACCATTTCTTCTGTATCATCCAAGAATTCTGTGCAGTTATTAGTTTTTCCATATGTCATTAACTCTTCTATATATTTTGTTAGATCAACAACTTCATTCTTCAATCTTTTGATTTCTTCCTTGTTTTCTAGTTGAATCCTTTTGAGGTTGATGGCTTCCAATTCCAATATGTGGCATGATTGTTCCTTTTTAGTTAATTGGATCTTCTGTGCTTCTTCATTTTTCTTAGCTTCTTCAATTTGATTCATTAGTACTTTCATTTATCTTTTTGACATTAATAATTCCCAATCCCAACATGTGACATTATTCTTCCCTTTTAGTTAATTGGATCTTCTGGGCTTCTTCATTTTTCTTAGCTTCTTCAAGTTGAGTTTTTAGACATATAACCATTTTTTTTGTCTCTTCTAGTAATTCTTTGCTTTTATTGTCATCTGTCTTCAATTATTCCATTTCTTCTGTTAGATTAGCAACTTCAATCTTCAATCTTTTGATTTCTTCTTCTTTGTCTTCTAGTTGAATATTTTGTTCATGCTCTTCATGGTTAGATTGATCTAACTATTGTAGTAGCAACATATATTTATTTTGAAGTTTCTCCAAATCTTCAAAAGTGCACATAACTGTGTACTCAAGCTAGCCAAGAACATCCTTAGTAACTTTAGTATATAGACCATTTCCTAGTTCCATACTAATCACTTCAAATGTAGTTATAACACCAGTCTTAAAATATAATTGTTTTTCTTTATTGAATACTTAGTGATAGTGGGAAAATCCCCCTATAACTATACCAGGGTTTAAGATATAGACAGAGAAAATGATCGTCTAAAAGTCAACCTAGTTTCTACACTACCCCAAACATACCAAAATAAATGAACAAAAAGAAATAGAAAAAAATATCGGTAACTATGCCTTTTATCCCACATCTGGTGATGATATCCTCAAGCTCTATAGCTCCAAAGACTGCAAGTCTCCTCCCAAGGATGACTTGCATCCAAGACTAGGCAAACAAGGGCTACAAGCGTGCTATTTTTATTCATGAATTAGGGTTAGATATCAAATTTTATGTATAAATAAAAGAAAATACACAAAACATCATCATTTGGGACAGGGAAAAGAGATACTTTTATTCATCAAACAAAGACTGAAACTTACAATCCTTGTCAGCCACTGTTCCGTGAACCTGGTCCAGGCTCCTCTTTACAATTCTCCAAGTGCACCTTAAATAAGCCTCTTCTCACAATCTACTTATCACCTCAAGGAAAGGGAATGGATTGGATGGACGAAAAGGGGTTGAAGAGGGAGTGTTGTGGTAGTAACTCATAAAAGGTAGCAAATGCTTGAGCAAGGAAGGGAAATGAAATTGGCCAGAGTTTCACTATTTTTATGCTTAATTGTGAAATGAGACCCCAACACCTTCTTTTATATGAAAAAAGAATGGTTATTCGATTGGGGGATAGGCTATAGTAGGTGAATTGGTTGGGAAACCTCCAATAGCCCATGAATTCCACCGAATTCCATACAACTTTTTAATTTTTGCAACTTTTGGAGGTATACGCGGGTTGTGTATTGTGAAACAAGTGTATGTACGCAGGCCGTATAACATGAAACAAGCATATGTATGTGGGTTGTAGTGGTTTAGGGAGCATACATGCTCTAAAAATTGGTTTTTTAAGTAGAGCTCCTCAACATTGATTTGGAAAATTATGCAAGTAAGAGGGCCAATGCCATGTATGCATGAGTATGGAATTTTAGGGCTATAACATATGCCCCCTAATGTGTGATGTCAGAAGAGAAAATGATGGCTGAAATACATTACAACATCTTCACCAATGCACAAAATTGAGTGAGCCCGGGAGTAGAGTTCGGGAGGTGTCATCTTCAAAGCAACAATTGTGTCTCTGAGGTGGGCATACCCATACTTGGGATGAGATGAATCATGGTTTCCAATCAAATACACTACAGATCCATGTCATATAACTATATAAAGTGTATCTGTGAGCAATACACAATGGATCTACATCTCAAAATCATTCGAATATATACGAGCATAGTATGTATCTTCAAGAAGCTAGTGATGCCTGGGACTGGAGATGAGGTCTTCATAGCTCGAGAAAAAACTTAAAGATCTTTCAAAATCAGGTAGGGGTACAATGGGAGTGGATAACTAACTACCCTGAAGTCTTTGATAATCTGTCGGGAAAAAACTAGAGGATCTCGATGATCAGGCAGAGAACTTTGTCGATTTCAAATTTGAAATTGAGTCCACTCTCAGGATGGCTGACTCATGGAATTCAAGAGACAAACTGCATAAAGGTTGACTAAGGTTCAGTAAAACTTCCCTTGGAAAAAAGAGAAAAAGATGATCAGACTCAAGCAACATGACATTGACGTAAGTTTGTGATGCAAGAGGCAACAAAAACTCTCCATATGTTTGGAAGAGTAACCAAATGGAGGAGGACACAACTCTATGTAGTGAGAAAAATTCCCCAAGGTCATACTAGATCCCAATTCTTGACGAACAAATGAAAGTATGTGCTTTGTCCAAGGGCGAGTATGTTTGTTGTCGAAAAAAGAATGTGTATTTCCCGTCCCCTCTTTTTGGAATATTTGATTTTTTTGCCTTTTCAATTTTTAAAGAGATTGAAAAAGAATAAAAGAATGCTACGTTACAAAGGAGGAACAAGTGTTGTGAAAAACAAACTGGTTCCAAGCGCATGGAACACACTAATGCTCAAGGAAAGGAGACATGTGCAGGATAAGGACACTTGAGGAAAATTCCTCCATGGGTCAAGGTTTCAGGTTGCATATGCAAGAAGTGTTGCAAGGATTGTGTATAAGGAATGCTTCAAAGGTTCAGTTGAGAGAAACATGGAGCCGACATTATGCCAAATACACAAAGATGAGACCCACAACACGATTAAGCATGACACAGTGAGACCCCTTCTATGTAATTTTTTACGAGCCCAGAGAAGGTAAGATCAATAGTTTTTCCATGTTTAGAGAGTTTGAAAAAACACAAAAGAAGACTCTAGGGAGTACCTTTTTTGTAGTTAGTCCAATCGATTCGAAAAAGGGTTAAACTTGCATCGAAAAGACATCTATTCAAAACCATTTTAACGAGTGTGACAAAGACAAGATCACTTGACAATCTTTTCAATTTTAAGGAGTCTGAAAAGACCTTAACTATGGACTCACAACCTTTTTCTGAGTTTAGTCTCCTTAGCCCGAAAAGGTATAAAAGTAACCAAGGAGAACTCTCCCGACGAGACGAATCTCTTGAGGCGTACCTTTTTCCGCTATAATCTACAGGCTGGAAAAAGGGTTAAACTCATTCAAGTAGATGTTCTTCTAGACCAATTTAACGAGTGTGAAGGAACAAGGTCACTCAACTATCTTTTCAATTTAGGGAGTCTGAAAAGAGATTAACTATGGACTCTGGGGGGGTTTCTTTTTCGTAAGTAATCTCCAAGGCCTGAAAAAGGTGATAAACCAAAACCAAGGAGAATGTTCCTTTTTCGAAGATTTAGTCCCTCAGGCCCGAAAAAAGGTTAAAATTACACCTGAGAATACTCTTCTAGCGAAACAAAGTTCCTAGACCATACCTTTATTCGTAAAATTAGCCATATGGACCAAAAAAGGGGTAAACTACCGTCAGATAGATGTACCTTCAAATTTGAGTTTGGCGAGAGTGAAGGGAAACAAGATCGCTCAACAATATTTTCATTTAGAGAGTCTGAAAAGGGCTTAAAGAAGACTCTAGGGGGATACTTTTCTCAGTTAATCCAGACGAGATCGAAAATAATAAGTACAGTCTTGTTAGATGTTGCTTTCAAATTTCAAAGCGATCTTGAAAGACAACAAATCATGCTCATTAGAGAGTCCCGAGGGTAAGGCCTAGGATGACGATGAACAAAAGAATAAGGCTTCATTACGTAATCATGATAGGATTAACAAGGAATCCTAATCCTATAGTCATAACTTACAACATGGACACCAAAAATGAAACAAAGGATCAACCTAGGGCATCCATGTAAAGGTAGGCTCTACCACCTAATTACAACACTTATAAAGCAACAATGAAGGTTTCATGTCACACTTTGGTGGGGTCGATCCTATGGAAAAGAGAAAAATACAATGATATGTAGAAAGTGGGAATAAAATCCTAACTTATATGCAAAAAGTTGGAAAAAATGACTTTTACCAAAGGATACCAAAAAATGTGACCCATCCCAAAAATCACCAAACCAAAAGGAAAAGAGTATCGGAATGACCAATAGAAAACTTAGAAGTGAAATCAAGTGATCACCAAGCCAGGAAAAATGACAAAGAGGGTAAAAAGGGGCCAAAAAAGTCTATAAATAGAAGTGGACAACTCATTTTTACCATTTCAATTTGAAAATCAACCAAAATGTGAGAAAACCCCTTTGCTAAAAGAGTGGATTCTAGGGGATTTAGTGGATGAAACGACCTTCTGTTTGGACCAAGTAAGTACAAAACACCTATACTTGCAATTCAATACTTCCTTTCAATTTTAATTTTGTGTTTGGAGGGGGCACGCTCTTGTAAAAAGAGAGGCCCTGCGTGTTCGCGGGTTTTCCAAGGCTAGTCCGTGTATGTACTCGAGCAGAAGACTACACAGCCTGCTTACACATGCGACTGTGTAAAAAGAATCTCACATACACCCTCTAGTACTTTGAAAAAATAAAAGGAAAGTACTGAATCCTCTCTATTTTTCCATGTAACAAGATGTATGTTCACTGGAGAGAGAGAGAGCATGAGGAGCTTGACATCCTGGTCAAGGAGGACCCTGTAGCCATCACTACACTGAAACAGTGCGGGTTATGGAAGTTCTTCTAGTGTTCTTTTATGAGGTCACAACCAAGGCTGCTCAATGATCTTGTGGAGTATTGGCATCCTGATGTTGAGGCTTTCATGCTAGAGGGTCAATCACTAACCCCAACCATAGAGGATATCTACTTCTTGATTCGCCTCTCGAGAAGATAGGAACCAGTCAACTTGAGGACCTTTCCTCCAGGGCCTTTCAACATGGAGGAATACATTCAGATGTATTGTGAGGCCAACACTGAGAAGATAGGTTCTTAGGTGCCAATCCACAAGATCACCAACCTCTCTTTGCATGTGATCTTACTTTTGATCAGGCGGATTACTGGATCCACAACCCTTCATCGAGCCTCCCGAGCACAAATACAATGTGCTATTCAATGCTTGGAGACCACCATTTTTTACTGGAGTACTACCATGCTTGTATGCATGAAGAGACAACTTACAGAGTGTCAGTGTTACACATCAAAATTCCTCACTTCGATAATGTCCCATTATCATTATCGTAAGTGTCACACTTTTGTTTCAAATGTCGTGTTTTCATCCTGCATGTGTCGCATTGCGGACGACACCATAAGAACACTTGATACACCCTCTAAGACATGTTAGAAGAGGAAAACACATCATTTGGAAATCTCACACAATATTTTTCCTTGGGAAATTATCATCTTAAACGAATTTTTGGAGATCAATGCTCCCCTACTGACATGCAGGGAGCACTAGTGCTATAAGGTTATGTTTCCATATTTGAGGGAGTGTCGATTGGTTGAGAGAATCTCGGGAATAAATCCCCCTTATCTCTAAGGAAAACTAGAAATGATCCTAGTTGGTTTGGATCGAATCCAAGATTTAGGTTGTATCTAAGGTGTTGTTCCTGAGTTTGTACTTTAAGGCTCTAAAGTACACCGTCAAGGCATCCAAAAAGATAGAGAAAGCTAAGGATAAAAGAAAAAGGTCAGTTATATGAAAAGGGCTATTGATGGTTCCTTAACTGTCTCTGTCTAGCTTCCCAGTTTTCCTGGATACTAATGTCTCTTTCAATTACTGCCCATGAACGTTGTAACTCAACCCGGTTATTTTCTATCTATAGGATGGTGTTAAATAAATTAAAAGGAATGCTTGTTTGATCCGATAGTCCAGGTTCGATATTAGGCTGTCTTGTAACTGGAACAATCATGAGGGATAAAGACTGAAAGGATAAAGTCGTGTGCTTTCTTTTAAGGGTTCGCTATTTTTGCTTCAAAACATGTAGGAAGAACTCTAAAACCTCGAATTAATAGTATGACGAAACTAAAGGCCATTTCTGGTATCTGAGTTAATTTTTGAAAATGGAATATGCATGAAATGAAAATAAAACATAAATCTGTCGAACAAGGTGAGACATCAATTAAAGAGGAATCTCACTTTGTGATAGAAGAAGAAAATAGTTAGGAAAAGATCTTAATGAAGCATATGATATTGAAATCTAAAACATTTACAGGTCTTGTATCTGTTGATAGCCGATACAAAGGAAAGGCTGTAAACGATTAAATCGCAAGAATAATTAATTACCACAATAGAGGTTGTACTAAATTGTAGTTAAGCATTCATCGAAGAGATATATGAAATATGAAACAACAGAGAAGCACATAACTCAAACTTGACCAGATATGGAATCTTCAATCTGTATTTGTATTAATTCAAAAATATCTTCGAATTCTTCTTTAAAATGTGCCCAGAAAAATCCCCCTTTCAGTCTCCTAAAATTATACTTATACCAGATCACTTAGAATTGTTGGTTGGTGATCTCCTAACTCCTAGGGGAAAACAATTATAAAAATGAAAACCTCAACCGTTTGCATGATTATCATTTATTTTCCTATCATCTCGATAATATAAGTTTTCAAAATGATACTTCATTGTTTTATTGAAGTATCTCCTTCTTTCAACCCAATACATTCAATACATTTTTCAATAAAGTATACAAAATTTCTGGGAGGCTTTGGAAAATCCTTTGCTTCGAATAGATAAAATTTTCTCTGAATTTTTGGAAGCCGGTCTTCGATCCCCTTACCAACAAACTTAATTGATTGAAATTTTAAGTTTGGCTTCACTAGCCACCTGTCTATTGGGGTAACATCCATTTCCTTTAACTGTGAAATTTCCATCTAGATTTTGTTCAAACCCTCTTTGAAATTCAACTAGTGTCTTACAATGTTTATCTGTCCTAATTGCCCAATGCAATTGTCTCTTCCAATACCTAATGATTCCTTGTCCAACAAATCAAATATTTCATCACAATTGTCTTTGATTTCTTTGGATATTTTCTTATTTTCTACTATGTTGGTTTCCCACACCTTGAGCATGTTATCACCTCTGATCTGCTCTGTGACAAAAAACTTTGGAATTTTCGATACTTCTTCTTTTTCTGAACATACAACTTCCTTTTGAAAAGTGGCCCTTGCTGCTTTAGCATCGTTTTCTTTAAAAATAATATTATCAAGAGCATTGCTTACTTCCTGAAAATAATTCTGAATAATCTCTACTTGGGAGATTACTCTCTTTTGCTCAGATTTTATCTTCGCATGTATTTCCAATGACTGGTCCTGAAAAACTTTCAAATCTATAACCTTGCCTTTTATTGAATTCAATTTAGCTTGTAGTTGTCTTACTAATTCTTCTTGCTGAATAATCTGTATTTGGCTAGTCTGCATCTTTTAGTTCATCTCGTCTAATCTTGACTTAAGCGATTGAATTTCTTGCTTGTCAACATCTCTGGCCTACTCTAGACCTTTATTTATTTCTGCTTTGATATTTTTCTCTGTATCTTTTAGTTGGTTTTGCAACTGGACTATCCTATGGTTACTCTGTTTCAACCTTGTTCTCATATTGTCAACGGTGAATAGATTTGTCGTTGTCAGGGCTCCCATGGAGCCCACCACCTCTGTAGTGAAATATCCCTCTTCCAATTTTTTCCCATCCACCAACACCCCCTGTTTCTTTACCATACCACCTTCTCTCATATACATCTCCTTATTTAATACAAACTTCCTCTTTTTACTGAAAAAGTAATCAGAGGGAGTATTTCTTCTCTGGAGATAGGGTCGAGGCCACTAGCATATATGACTCCTACCTGAGGGAACCCAAAAGTAGACTTTAAAGGGGTTAAGGAGGTGATGGGAATACCCAACTCTGTGGATTTTATTTCCCCTGATGTCTTGGGGGTATCAACATGAATAGTATATGATGAAGGGGGAGTAGATTGACTAGACTCAGGAGGTGTCCCATACCTTCTTTCTGTTTCTTCTCCTGGCTTCTCTGTCTGTGGGACTTCTTTGTTTTGTGAATATCCTTTGGCCCCCTGTGGAATTTCCTCAATGTCTGCTTTATCCTGCGCTTTATGTCTGAAAACTGGGGGAATGTTTTCTTGTTCTAGAGGAGGTGTTGTTGCTTTGCCATGCAATGCCTTGGGAAAACCACTTCGTCTGTGTTTTTGGAAGGTTAGAAAACTGGTTTGCAAGTCGGATGGTAATAAATGTACCCTATCTAACACCTCCTAATAGGTTTTGACCCCTTTGAAAATGTCATCGCGAGGGGATTCCTCATGTTCAAATACTTTCATTCCATAGTGAGCTAGGTGGCTTCCCACTGTTTGATAAGGGTCATGTTTCCTATGTTCAAGATTCACCAACTTAACCTCCTCTAGAGCTGCAACTTCAGATTTGGAATGACCAAGGTTGAGTAGCGAAAACCTTCCAATCTGTACAGGAAAGACTGGCCAAAAATTCTTTTGAGATGTCTTCATTTCTATCCCAATATCACATGTTATTATTTGATGAGCTACCTCCCTGCACACCAGTCTGTCAGGGAGGAATTTTGGAAGTGCATGAGGAGGGATAGAACATCTAAAAACCCCGATATAGGAGAAATTCTCCTCAATAAACCAATTGGAAACTGCCTTGAGGTTTCCTATGACCGACTATAAAATACGGGTGGGGTGCACAACGATACATCATATGGTGCATCAGTATCACCATGAAATGGAAAATTTTGTAAAAGGAATCCTTAGCATTTTCTTCCCACAACTTTGAATGATATTCATGAATAGGTTCACTGCAGGTTGGGTTCCAGTTCCAATTCATCAAAGGGAAAGGAGTTGTGAAACATATAGCATCCATGATGTATGCCGACATGTAAAAGGCTACTGGTCTGCCACTGGATCTCGCGGTTTGATAATCCATAACCTCCTTAGCTAGGTTATCTGATAGAATTTTGTTCCAATTGAAGCTATAGCCTTCAACTACTTCATGTAAAAGGGGCACCCATTTTGTAGGGAAATGGGTAGGACTTTTCTTCCCAAAAAGTCTACATAGCATCATAGCCACATAGACCATGCACTCGTTCAATGAGGTTGTAGCGTAAATGTTATGGGTATCAGCTCTAAACTTTGTTGGGTGTCTCCACCAATCTTTGATTATGCCGTGGTATGTTTGATCTTCTTCTGTGCATTCTTTCCTTTGAAATTCTCTTAAAAATGCTTTATTATAAATGTACTTTGAATTGGGAGACAGTTTGCACATTACTTGTATATGCTCTGGTCTGAAAGAGTCGATGATGACCCCTTGGTTGTCCGAAATGCTTCTTGTCTACACGTCTATCATCTCTAAAGCCCAACTGATCATATCATTGTATGTCATGAGTCATGGGCATGTGGCTACTGTGAAGTTCAGACTCTGCTATGTCCCGGAGTTTGTTTTCAGAATCATTGGGAAAATTCTTGATTTCGTAGTCCAAGGTTTCAAAATTTTGCCTCCATGATTTGATGGAATCAATGGCATGCAGTGTAGTATCAAACACAACATCTCCTTCTAGGCTTGAGCTTTCAGCTGCTTCTTCACTTTTCTTAGGTGCCTTTCTAGGTGCCATAATGTTTGTGTTTAGAACGAATTCCTATCGTAGAGAAAAATGCGTAAGTTTGTTGAATGCTATTCACTTCTGAGTCCAAACAATAAGAATGAAATTCAAGAAAACCAAACCTCTATTAACCTTTAACTCTTCTTATGAACGACGTACTGAGACAAGCGGTAAAACTTTAATGTTTTAATGACGAAGATATGCTGAAAGATACGCATTTAAGTTAAAATATCTCTATTCGTCCGTTACAGATATTACCGTATATCGGTGATTACAAACTGGAGTTTCGAAAGGACTGCTTTCAACAAATCCTGAAATGTGAAACGTGAAAAGCATTTTAGTATCATTAATCCTGTTTTAAATTAACTTAATTTAGTTTTATTCTTTGTTAAAGAATTGTGATTTCACATTTCGGAGTTTCGGGGATCCAGTCTCCAAAAACAAATGTCATATGCAAACCCCGAATCGTGAAATGGAGACGAGATTAGTTTAGACACTAATTACTTGTATTAATGCTTTAATCAATTAAGACTAGTAATTAATTTCTTCTTTTCGGAAAATTGGGGATCGGGAGTTCAAGGGCTGACGCTTTGAAAAAACTTTGATACAAGGAAACCCAAATCGCGAAAGATTAATGAATTGTTGATTTTGTTTAAGGGTTTAATTAATCATGACTAAATGGTACTTTGTGAAACACGCATTGGGACTTATAACACCCATTTTTTATTTTATTTTATTACTTTAATATAAAGCCTTTTCGGGATTTCGGCACCAGGACTCTAGAGTTGTTAGTTACAAAATCATGCTTTGTGAAAGGCCGAATCCCAAAACCCGAAAAATCGAAAGATTTTTTACTCTTTTTTTTAGGACTAAGGGCGGCTCCATGACTAGAAAAAGGCGAAGTTTCAGGTTAAAAGGTAAAAAAAATTAAAGTTTGTGTCAACATTAGGCTCAATCCAGGGATTTCATTTCCCTGTGGGATGAGAAGAACATGTAGACCAAGTGCCTTCATTGGGTAAATGGGGTCAATAATTCAAATTTGTGAAACGAAACAGACCAGGAGAACAATCAAAACACGATTTTAGGATCTCTACATTTGATTTTGAAAATTCTTCAAAAAGAAAACATTTGATGTTCTCCAGTTAGGTTCTCAATAGATTTCCCTTTTTGAAACTGACCTCAGATTTGTTTAAGATAATCAAAACCAAATTAACCATTCTACCAGGTTTCACCTGATTCCGTTTGCATAAAGGTAAAGTAAATTTAATGCGTCAAATTAGGGGATCCCATAAACCTATAATGTGAATCCAGTTGAAAGAAGAAAAGTTACCAGAGTGTCTTGTAATTCATGTATAATAACCTTATCAGGTATAAAGATATTGCTTCACTGCCAACAAGCCTGTTCAGTACCCCGGTGAAGTTATCAGACTTCCCATATTGAATTTCCTTTCACCACTTCATTGTTTTTTAGCATTTAAATGCTGAGATGAGGGAAATCAATATAATGAATTTCCTTTCTTCATCTCTTTGGACTAGATGAGGGAAATCAATATCGAATTTCCTTTCACCATCTGTCTATATATATTTTCTTTTAATATGAAGTGGGGGCAATCAATCAGTATGTAATATACTCGGGAAGATATCTGCTTGAAATTTTTAACAACAGAGGCCTGTCAACTCACTTAAATAGCTCTGGACTAATCTTCTCTCTTGCCTTCAAACATCATTGGCTTCAGGGAAAATCTTGAGGGAAACTTCTTGACATATTTTTATGGAATTTTCTTGAGAAAAACCAATCAATTTATTCCTGTTAGGAAGGCGAATAAGGTTAGGATTAACCTAGACATACTTTTGGTTCAGTTAAAGTTGAAGAACTATAAACTCAACCTATTCTCATTTTTGAAGGTTTGTTTGGGAATTTTCAAAATCAAAGTGAGACCTTTCTTTTCTCAAGGAACTTATGATAAACATTCAGGGTGAGGCGAGAAGCAGGCTTTACTGTGACTAAGGGGAAAGTAAAGGGCTTAAGAAAACCTACTGCATGCATGAACGCTCTTAAAGATTTTCTTAGTTAGTTTTTATAACTTTCCCTTAAGTCCCCCTTTCTTTTTGACTTCCTTATTTTGAAAATTTTCAGTGATAACATTAGCATCAATTGAACTAATGATTTATTCATTTGTATCTCTCAGGGTAATTTAGCTTGAATTTTCATAGCATAATCTCATACCTTGGTAACTCCTAGTTTGCCGGCCAAAAGACTATTAATTTATTACCTTTTTCATCGGAAGACATTTAATACACTTATCTGTGTCTGTCACCTTTCTAGCATCTCTAGTCTCTTGGTTGGTCAACAACTTTTGTGCGCAATAAATTAGCATACTGCTTGTCAGGAAATCTAATGAATCAAAATTAATTTTTGTTTATTTTTTGAATGGAAAAACTAACGAAGGAAATGAAACTATAAATTAAGCGTGAAAACAAACCGGTATGTACAATGAGAGTTCAGAAACACATTACTGCATGAAGTGCTTAAGGTGCCACCCATTTACAGGGGTGTTGAGAATGTCTCCATCGATATTTTCTAATAAAAAAACATTTTTTCCTTCAGAATCTGAAATCTTATATGGGCCAGACCAGATTGGATCAAACTTGCCATGTTTACCAGTGTCTTCTTTCCTGGATTCTCATTTCAGGACCAGATCACCAGGGAGGAAATCTCTATATTTATCTTTTCGATTAAGTAAGGCCATCATGTTATCCTGATATCTTTGTAACCTTTCATTTACTTTGGCTCGATTTTGATGAACTTCAACCAATTGGTTTATCCTCTTGGTAACGTCGTTGGGTTCTTCATTTGAATCTTGCCAAAGTTTCATTACGGGCAGAGAAAGATTTATTGGTAAAATGATGTCGGTGCCATATACCATCTGAAAAGGAGAAATCCCAATTGATCTTTTGGTACCTATCCTGTTAGCCCATAGAGAATATTTTAAATGGATATGGAATGCTTTCTTATTTTCAGTCAAAACCTTTTTTATCACAGTAATTAGACTTTTATTAGACGATTCAACTAGACCATTACCCCGCGGATAGTAAGTTGTGTAGTGTCCTAATATGATGTTGTATTTTTGGCAGAAGTTTACCATGGCCATTGACTTAAATGCTTGGGCATTATCAGTGACTATCTTTCAGGGAAATCCAAACCTGGATAAAATATTTTCTTCTAGAAAACCGATTACTACTGAGTCAGTTGCATTTCTCATGGGAATAGCTTCCACCCATTTAGTGAAATAGTCTGTAGCAGTTAGAATCCATTTGTGTTGTGTGCTAGAGTGCGAATGAATTTCTCCAATGAAATCAATACCCCATTGCTGAAATGGAGCTTCAGTTTTGACTGGGACTAAAGGTAAAGCTGGGACTTTCTGTTTTCCTGTAAACAACTGACAAGGAGTACGAGTTTGGACTTTAGTGTTTACATTTGTGAATAATTTAGGCCAGTAATACCCAAATCTTAATATTTTATAAGCCGTTTCCCGCCAAGCATGGTGTCCTCCACACACTCCCACGTGGAATTCGTCTATAACCCTTTCTATTTCAGCCTCGACTAAGCATCTCAGCAGGAAACCCAGGGGGTCTTTCCAATACAATTTACCATCTATGATACAATATTTTACAACGTGTAACTTCAACGTCCTAGTTTTAGAGGGGGTTAACTCACTGGGACATTGAAGGGTCAG
Organism: Picea engelmannii; assembly: GCA_009831015.1. Lineage (NCBI taxonomy): Eukaryota > Viridiplantae > Streptophyta > Pinopsida > Pinales > Pinaceae > Picea > Picea engelmannii. The sequence continues at coordinate 28,361 of ML789938.1, forward strand.
TAGGTAATAAACGATATTGTGATACTAGACTGAAGTAGAGAACTTGTCTTGAATCTCATTTGTGGGTGCAGTGACGTCAAGCTCATCTATTTCTAGAAATACCTCATTTTCTTGCAGCTGATTTATCCCAAGTGCTTTTAGATTTGATTCGTCTATCAATTTGGCCAAATCTCGACCTTTGATCATTTTAGTTGGTTTGAATTCTAGGTCGAACTCCTGAATTTTAGCCAACCACCCACCTCTTCTTCCGTCACTGTCTGGCTGCACCAATATATCTTTAACATAACTTGAAGTCACATAAGCAATGATCTTTGAGTGCAATACGTAGGTTCTAAAAGCCTTTAGATATTTTACCATTTCATAAGCTTGTTTTTCCAATATGTCATATTTCAGCTCAGCGTCTCTGAGACTTTTGCTAAAAAAAATGCAATAGGCCGCTCAAAACCTTCATCATTTTTCTGTAACAATACAACTGTGATTGTATGTTCAAAGGCAAAAGAGAAAATCAAAAAATCTTTTGTGTAATCCGGGCTTGCCAGGACTGGTTCTTCACTTATTACTTTCTTGATACGTTGAAACGACGCTTTGGCTTCATTTGTCCACTTCACCTCACTATTCTTTTTAAGCATATCTGTAATCAATTTTACAATTTCGGTAAAGGTAGGGATGAATCTTCTCAAGAAGTTTATTTTTCCTAAAAAACATTGAATTTCGTTTATGTTTCTAAGAACATTTATGGTATCTATCGCCTCGACCCTTTTGGGATCGATTTTGATTCCATCTCTAGACATGATATGACCCAAGAGTATACCTTCTTGCAATGCGAAATGTGATTTCTTGGGATTAAGTGACAAACCAAATTTGCAACATTTCTCGAAAGTTTGTTTGAGGTGTGATAGATGTTCTGCATCATATTTAGAGAAAACAGTCGGGTCATCAAGATAGATAATGATGAACTTATGTATTTCGCCCACGAAAGCGATATCCATGGCTCGTTGGAAAGTTTCCCCTGCATTCATTAAACCAAAAGGCATTTTGTCGTACATAAAGGTACCCCAGGGGGTAGTGAATGTAGTTTTTTCTTTGTCATCTTGATGTACTGCAATTCGATTGTAACCTAAAAAACCATCAATCATAGACATTCTGTTAGCTCCAACTACTTTTCTAAAACATGGTCCATCTTAGGTAATGGATAATTGTCCTTGAGTGATGATCGATTCAGGTTTCTAAAATCTACACACAACCTAATCTCACCATTATTATTTCTCACTGGGACTAAAATGGCTACCCACTTAGAATATCTCAGTGGGACAATGATTTTAGCGTCCATGAGTTTTTTGAATTCTTTTTCTATTACTGGTAGTAGGATAGGGTTAATTTGTCTGAGTTTTTGCTTGAAAGGTTTGACACTTGGTTTCAGAGGAATTTTATGTTCCATTATATTAGTGTCATAAGTTCTCAATTCGTCATAAGACCAAGTGAAAATGTCTTTATATTGTCTAAGCAACTCAACATACTTACTTTTTATTTTAGGAGATAGATATTTGGACAATTTCACCAACCTAGGTTTTTCTTTGGTACCAATATCGCAATCCTCAACCTCCTCTGGCTGAGGCTGTAAGGTAGAATTCAAAGGGATGTCATCATGATTAAATAGCCTTTCAAAGGGGATCAAACCCTTAGGTATCTGATTATTTTTTAAAACAAGAATCCAGTGGTTACCAATTTTATCTTGAAACTCTTGAGGCTCTTTGCCCTCCTGCATGATCCAAATAGGGTCATTATGGTTTTCTTGGTCAACATGTGTTTAACCAAAGTCATCTATTGTCTCTAAAAATTTCTAGAGTTGTTCATCATCCTCAAAAACCTGCCAATGTTGTATGTTATTTGGTATGGAAGGCCTATGTCTCATTAGTATATGGTATTTTAATTTGAAAGCAATGGGAGGTGTGAACGTTGAAGCTTCTTTGGCTAACACATCCACCTGTTGATTTTCTTCTCTTGGAATATAATGAACATTAACAGAGGATAAAAAAAAATCGATCAGATCCCAAGCATAGTTCTGATAAGATCTTAACCTAGGATGTTTGGCCTGGTATTTACGATTTACCTATTTCACGATTAGCTCTGCATCACCAAAGACTTTCAAGATTTTAATTTTCATTCTCCTGGCATCTTCCAATCCTAACACTAGGGATTCATACTCACATACATTGTTAGTGTGGTCAGTGTTCCACTGTAATCTATAAGATAAATGGATAATGAATTTTTCATTAGGTGCCACAAAAAGCACCCCAGCTCCGGCCCCAAAATAAGATGAGGCACCATCAAAAAACATCTTCCAAACACCAGTTCTATATACATCCTGTTTTACTTTCTCTTTTTCTTTATTATTTTATGTACAACTTTCCTCTATACATATATCAATATCCTCATCGATAGATAAAATACAGTTGGCTAAATCTTGATCAACAATATAAACAGGGTAGTTGTTTTGGTTATGTGGGTCACTTACTATGAATGCTAACCTGGTTTCTTTGTAAAAATGTGTGAACTGTCCTCCAAAGGCTGGGATCGTGGCATACGCCATGTCAAGTTGGAGGGATCCTCCAAGTTTAGCGCCCCAAGACCTAAATAAGAACATACTGTACTTCGAGGGTATATCAGCGATGACCACATCCATTAGAATGCCTTTCGCGGATATTTGTGCAACATTAACGACTAAATCTTTTATCATGCCTACACACTTAAATTTTCTTGAATCGAATGAATATAAATCTCCATAAGGTATGGTGAATTCAAGACCAAGTCTCTCCATAATGGATTTTGGCATTACATTGTGTGAGGCTTCAGAATCTAACATGCAATTATGGAGTAAGTGATCATACACAGTTAGAGTGATATAGAAAGGGGCGATGGTGTCTTTGGCACCTTTGAAATGTGGGCCGAAAATTATGTTAGGCTTGTCATATTCTAAATTTATAACATCGACCTGACTTTCATTTTCTGAAAAAACTGATTAATTTGGCAATTTGTTTCCTGTAAATTGGATTTTTTGCCAGTTTGACAAGAGGTATAGGGATTTTGATTTTATTTATTTCATTTTCCAAATTAAAACTTCCTATTGTTTTGTCTACCTCTATGGTTTGGGTTTCTAACCCCTTCTTTTCAGCTTTCCCTTATTGTGATGTTTTAGTTTCAATTACAGGGACCTCCATTTTCTACGCATTTACGGTTGATGTTTCCACTGACTTTGTCTTGATAGGCTATGTGTCAGCAGTCTTAGTTCTTATAGTCTGTTTTTCAAAGCTTTTTGAAAATGACTCGTATGTTTCACCCCTCGACAAAATATTTTTTACTGGGGGAGTTGTGAGGCTCTTGTTTCTAGGCCTTAGATTGTACTTTTGGTGGAGTTCGGCCTTTATATCGTCTGCAATTTCTTGATAGGTTGAATCTTCAATAATACCACTGTTTTTGTTATTTTGGGATCTATCTTTTGTAGTTGCAGATTTTTCATAATCTTTCCTCGTTAAAAAAGGTTGTAGGTAGTCGTCACCAAGATTATTAATGTCTTCTTCTAATTCCTCAAAATCGTCCACATCTTCTCCTCCTATAAATTTTTTTCCTTTAAAGGGGGTTTGGATTTTTTGATCCTCATTCTTAATTTGTCTTGGTGGATTTTGAGGGTTAGGATTCTTTCTGAAATCCTTTATGGGAAAATGCTCATTCTTCGCTTGATCTAGTTACATTCTTGAGATCTTATTTGACAACTCTTTGATTATTCTCTCCATGTCATCCATTTTGTCTTCTGAAGATCTTCCAGATCCAGACGCCCCCCCTTGATCTCTATATCTTCTAGTTTCTTTGTTTCCAATTTCAAATTTGGTTTTCAAATTTCCTGATGCCATCATGTTTGACTCAATTTCTAAGGCGTCATCTTGCATCTTGGTGAGGTCTATCGATCTCCTCTCCCTCAATAACAGGGCAAAATCAGGGTTGAAACCTCCAACGAAGGTTACTTTTGCTGCAGGTTGGGAGGGTTTTACCTCGGCTGGAATCTTATTATACAATTTATTGAACCTCTAGGTGAACTCGAGGACTAATTCAGAGTGTTTCTTTCTTAGAGCCCCAAATTCAGTTAGATAATAGAGATGGTATTTCCTTTCCCCCCATTGTCTAATAAAAGCATTTTCGAGTTCCTCATATGACGGTATAGATCCTGCTGCTAGACCACTGAACCAAGTTCTTACCTGACCTTCAAAAGTCTGAACCAAGAGTCTGAATTAGACATCTTCATGTTCGAGTCCAAGGATGTCGACGAATTGGTCAAAGAAATTGATGTGTTCTACTGCAATCAAATCACCCTCTCCTATGAATTTTGAAAGATTCTTCATGTAGTTTTCAGGTAAGTCATGGAGGGGGACTGGGAGGACCAAAGGAGCATATCTAGAAGCCACCTTTGCAAATATTCGAGGAGGGGGTACTTGGCCGCCTGTTCCTCCTCCTCCAGCCCCACCTCTAGTAGCACCTCCTCCAGTCGCAACCATTGATGATTTAGAGGTTGTTGTTTGGATATTATGAGGAAGGGTTTCAGGAAATTGGTTATCAAGGGATAGGAAACTTGAGGAAGGGGAACTGGGGGAAAAGGACTAGTTTCTTCAGACTCACAGGGTGAACATAAAGGAGAACCAATAGCAGTCATGTTGAGAAAAATAGGATGATCGTAGGAGTTCTGAGAGATAGGAAAATGAACTTTGTGAAGTGAAGAAGTGTCTATTGAAGCAGGAAGTGATGCATATCTTTTACCTCTATTGGTGAAAGAAACGGTTAGGAAAATTTTAGTTTTAAAATCAAGCGAGACCAAACCAGGCTCAAGGGTTGCTATCTTATTGGTAGGTAACCCCTCGCAAAAAGGTGGGGTATTCGATCCTTCAAAAAGACCCCGAGTGTCCGACTCTGTAATTTTAGGTTGATAAAACCTATTTGTCGATGATACGATCTGTTTAAGATATATTCTTGATTTAATTTTTTTTCTGGATCGGGATTATGTAAAGTCTATTTGTCGTCTGGGTTTTTCCTAGTATTCTTTCGGTTAAAAGCCAGTTTATTTATCGTGGATTCGCCAAGTGAAAGATAAAGGTGGCCTTATAAGGTTTTCAATCTTTGTTCACTATCAAAGATAGAAAGTGTCAATGTCGTTCTTCCCAGGGAAAAGCTTTGTTTCTTCGTTCCCCAACAACGACGCCAAAAATATGTTGTTCTTGAGTTTTTACTTTAAGGCTCTAAAGTACACTGTCAAGGCATCCAAAAATATAGAGAAAGCTAAGGATAAAAAAAAAGGGTCAGTTATATGAAAAGGGCTATTGTTGGTTCCTGAACTGTCTCTGTCTAGTTTCCCAATTTTCCTGGACACTAATGTCTCTTTCAATTACTGCCCATGAACGTTCTAACTCAACCCGGTTATTTTCTGTCTGTAGGATGGTGTTAAATAAATTTAAAGCAATGCTCATTTGATCTGATAGTCCAGGTTCGATATTAGGCTGTCTTTTAACTGGAACAGTCATGAGGGATAAAGACTGAAAGGATAAAGTCTTGTGCTTTATTTTAAGGGTTTGTTATTTCTGCTTCAAAACATGTAAGAAGAACTCTAAAACCTTGAATTAATAGTATGACGAAACTAAAGTCTGTTTCTGGTATCTGAGTTAAATTTTGAAAAGGGAATATGCATGAAAAGAAAAGAAAACATAAAGTTGTCGAACAAGGTGAGCATTAATTAAAGAGGAATCTCACTTTGTGACAGAAGAAGAAAATAGTTAGGAAAAGATCTTAATGAAGCATATGATATTGAAATCTAAAACATTTACATGTCTTGTATCTGCTGATAGCCGATATAGAGGAAAGGTTGTAAACGATTAAATTGCAAGAATAATTGATTACCACAATAGAGGTTGTACTAAATTGTAGTTAAGCATTCATCGAAGAGATATATGAAATATGAAACAACAGAGAAGCACATAACTCAAACTTGACTAAATCTGGAATCTTCAATTTGTATTTGTATTAATTAAAAAATATCTTAGAATTCTTCTTTACAATGTGCCCAAAAAAATCCCCCTTTCAGTCTCTTGAAATTATACGTATACCATATCACTCATGATTGTTGGTTGGTGATCTCCTAACTCCTAGGGGCAAACAGTTACAAAAATGCAAACCTCAACCGTTTGCATGATTATCATTTATTTCCCTATCATATCGATAATATAAGTTTTCAAAATGATACTTCATTGTTTTATTGAAGTATCTCCTTCTTTCAAACCAATACATTCAATACATTTTTCAAGAAAGTATACAAAATTTCTGGGAGGCTTTGGAAAATCCTTTGCTTCGAATAGATAAAATTTTCTCTGAATTTTTGGAAGCCGATCTTCGATCCCCTTACCAACAAACTTAATTGATTGAAATGTTAAGTTTGGATTCACTAGCCACCTGTCAATTGGGGTAACATCCATTTCCTTTAACTGTGAAATTTCCATCTGAATTTTGTTCAAACCCTCTTTGAAATTCATCTGGTGTCTTACAATGTTTATCTGTCTTAATTGCCTAGTGCAACTGTCTCTTCCAATACCTAATGATTCCTTGTACAACAAATAAAAGATTTATTCACAATCATCTTTGATTTCTTTGGCTATTTTCTTATTTTCTGCTATGTTGGTTTCCCACACCTTGAGCATGATATCGCCTCTAATCTGCTATGTGACAGAAAGATTTGGAATTTTCGATACTTCTTCATTTTCTGAACATAAATCTTCCTTTTGAAAAGTGGCCCTTGCTTCTTTAGCTTCTTTTTCTTTAAAAATAATATTATCAAGAGCATTGCTTACTTCCTGAAAATAATTCTGAATAATCTCTACTTGGGAGATTACTCTTTGTTGCTCGGATTCTATCTTTGCATGTATTTCTAGTGACTGGTCCTGAAAAACTTTCAAATCTATAACCTGGCCTTTTATTGAATTCAATTTATCCTATAGTTGTCTTACTAATTCTTCTTGTCAAATAACCTGTATTTGGCTAGTCTGCATCTTCTCGTTCATATCGTCTAGACTTGACTTAAGTGATTAAATTTCTTGCTTGTCAACATCTCTGGCCTACTCTAGACCTTTATTTATTTCTGCTTTGATATTTTTCTCTATATATTTTAGTTGGTTTTACCACTGGACTATCCTGTGGTTACTTTGTTTCAACCTTGTTCTCATATTGTCAACGGTGAATAGATTTTCCGTTGCCAGGGCTCCCATGGAGCCTGCCACCAACACCCTGTGTTTCTTTACCATACCACCTTCTCTCATATACATCTCCTGCTTTAATACCACCTTCCTCTTTTTACTGAAAAAGTAATCAGAGGGAGGTATTTCTTCTCTGGAGATAGGGTCGAGGTCACTAGGATATATGACTCCTACCTGAGGGAACCCAAAAGTAGACTGTAAAGGAGTCAAGTAGGTGATGGGATTACCCAACTCTGTGGATTTTATTTCCCCTGGTGTCTTGGGGGTATCACCATGAATAGTAAATGATGAAGGGGGAGTAGATTGACTAGGCTCGGGAGGTGTCCCAGACCTTCTTTCTATTCTTTCTCCTGGATTCTCTGTCTATGGGACTTCTTGTTTTTGTGAAGATCCTTTGCCCCCCTGTGGACTTTCCTCGGTGTCTTCTTTATCCTGCTCTTTCTATCTGAAACCTGGGGGAATTTTTTCTTGTTATGGAGGAGGTGTTGTTGCTTTGCCCTGTAATGCCTTGGGAAAACCACTTCGTTTGTGTTTTTGGAAGGTTAGAAAACTGGTTTGCAAGTCATATGGTAATATATGTACCCTGTCTAACACCTCCTCATAGGTTTTGAACCCTTTGAAAATGTCATTGCGAGGGAATTCGTCATGTTCAAAATCTTTCATGCCACAATGAGCCATGTGGCTTCCCACTGTTTGATAAGGGTCATGTTTCCTATGTTCGAGATTCACCAACTTGACCTCCTCTGGAGTTGTAGCTTCGAATTTGGAATGACGCAGGTTGAGTAGCGAAAACCTTCCAATATGTACGGGAAAGACTGGCCAAAACTTATTTTGAGTTGTCTTCAGTTCTATCCCAATACCGTATGTTATTATCTGATGAGATACCTCCCTGCACACCAGTCTGTCAGGGAGGAATTTTGGAAGTGCATGAGGAGGGATAGAACATCCAAAAACCCTGATACAGGAGAAATTCTCCTTAATAAACTAATTGGCAACTGCCTTGAGGTTTCCTATGACTGAATCTAAAATACGGGGAGGGAGGGGGGGGGGCAGTGCACAACCATACATCATCTGATGCACTAGTATCACCATTAAATGAAAAATTTCATAAAAAGAATCCTTAGCATTTTCTCCCCACAAATTTGAATGATATTCATGAATAGGTTCAGTGCAGGTTGGGTTCCAACTCCAATTCATCAAAGGGAAAGGAGTTGTGAAACATATAGAGTCCATGATGTATGTTGACATGTAAAAGGATATTGGTCTGCCACTGGATCTCATGGTTTGATACTCCATAACCTCCTTAGCTAGTTTATCTGATAGAATTTTGTTCCAATTGAAGTTATAGCCTTCGGCTGCTTCATGTAAAAGGGGCACCCATTCTGTAGGGAAATGGGTAGGACTTTTCTTCCTGAAAAGTCTACATAGCATCATAGCCACATAGACCATGTACTCGTTCAATGAGGCTGTAGTGTAAATGTTATGGGTATCAGCCCTGAACTTTGTTGGGTGTCTCCACCAGTATTTGATTATGCTGGGGTATGTTTGATCTGATTATGTGCATTCTTTCCTTTGAAATTTGCTTACAAACTCTTTATTATAAATGTACTTAGAATTGGGAGACAGTTTGTACATTACTTGTATATGCTCCGGTCTGAAAGAGCCGATGATGACCCCTTGGTTGTCTAAAATGCTTCTTGTTTGCACGTCTGTCCTCTCTAAAGCCTAACTTATCATATCGTTGTATGTCATGAGTTGTGGACGCATGGCTACTTTGTGAAGTTCAGACTCTACTATGTCCCAGAGTTTGTTTTCAGAATCATTGGGAAAATTCTTGATTTCCTAGTCCAAGGTTTCAAAAATTTGCCTCCATGATTTAATGGAATCAATGGCATGCGGTGTAGTATCAAACACAACATCTCTTTCTGGGCTTGAGATTTCAGTTGCTTATTCACTTTTCTTAGGTCCCTTTCTAGGTGCCATAATGTTCATGTTTAGAACAAATTCCTGTAAAATAGAAAAATGCGTTAGTTTGTTGAATGAAATTCACTTCCGAGTCCAAACAATAAGAATGAAATTCAAAAAAACCAAACATCTATTAACCTTTAACTCTTCTTATGACGGATGTACTGAGACAGGGGATAAAAATTTAATGTTTTAATGAGGAATATATGCCCAAAGATACGCATTTAAGTTAAAATATCTCTATTCATCTGTTACAGATATTACCGTATATCGACGATTTCAAACTGGAGTTTCGAAAGGAATGCTTTCAACAAATCCTGAAATGTGAAACGCGAAAAGTAGTTTAGTATCATTAATCCCATTTTAAATTAACTTAGTTTAGTTTTAGACTTTGTTAAAGAATCACGATTTCGCATTTCAGAGTTTCGGGGATCCATTCTCCAAAAAAAAATGTCATAGGCAAACCCTGAATCGCGAAATCACGACGGGATTAGTTTAGATGCTAATTACTTGTATTAATGCTTTAATCAATCAAGATTAGTAATTAATTTCTTCTTTTCGAAAAATTGGGGATCAAGAGTTCAAGGGATGACGCTTTGAAAACACTTTGATACAAGGAAACCCGAATCCCGAAAGATTAATGAATTGTTGATTGTGTTTAAGGGTTTAATTAATCACGACTAAAGGGTACTTTGTGCAACGCGCATCGGGACTTATAACACCCATTTTTTCTTTTTTCTTTTTATGTTTTATTACTTTAATACAAAGCCTTTTTGGGATTTCGGGACCGGGACTCTGGAGTTGTTAGTTACGAAATCATGCTTTGTGAAAGGCCGAATCCCGAAACCCAAAAAATCGAAAGATTTTTGACTCTTTTTTTTACGACTAAGGGTGGATCCATGACTAGAAAAAGGCGAAGTTTCAAGTTAAAAGGTAAAAAAAAATTAAACTTCGTGTCAACATAAGGGAGATACCACATCTGATGGAGTCATATCCTTAACTTATTCCAAAGATAACTAAGGTGGTTGAGCCTCTCAAAGCCTATAAAAGGAGGTATTCTCATGGTGAAAAGGAGGAGAATATCAACTAAAATTATTGTTATTTTGATCGTGGATATTTCGAGCAAGGGGTTGGACAAGGAGGACTTGGTGAGGTTTCCGCATCTACATCTACAGATTGTAAGTACCTTGTTATGTTCTCATTAATATATGCTTGGCCTGTTTCCTTCAAGTTTTTGTATGATTGCATAGGCTTGTCTCTTCTTGATAAATCTAGTTTAAACTAATCTTGTCAGAATAGGAAGCGTGCATTGTCTTTGTTGTCTATTGAATTGTAGATCTCATTAAAGGGCTTGAAGATCAAGTTCAGCCTGGACCGAGTGATCCGGATTATTTTCGACACGAAATGAGAGAGGAGATATAATAAACAAATGCATAGAGATATCACAGATATCCAATAATATAACAGAAATGTATCAGAGATGAAACCATAAACACAAATATACAGTAATACATGGTTTCTATTAATTAAAGAAATGTACAGACACTGTAAAAATACAGAGTGAAAGACTCGCTAGAATGGTGGCAACTTATCTCTGAGAAGAGATGTGATGGCTACTCGCATTCGCAAGAAGATGATTACAATGAAGCTCTAAAGGCATTTTTACAATAAACAGGAATGAAAAAAAACCTAGACATCCAAAAACCTAACCCTAGGAGATGAATCACCAAAATTCATGTGGGCCCCGTTTGGGTTAGTTAGTACATTAACTTCCCGGGGTTGTAACTTTTGCATATGATCTCTGTTTTAGGCATATGATAGCCTGCTAGAAAGGTATTGTCGAGGAGATTCATATTGGGGGATCTATGATGCCTTTAGCCATTATTGAGAATCTCGATCCCGAAAAACCTCCATTTAGGTCCTCAAAATGGCCCCGGAAGTTAAAACTGCTAAAAATAGTAAATTGCCAAAATTGCCAGAAAATAGTTTTGAGCTAGCTGGAAAAGGTGGGTGGCCACCGATATCCACCTGGATCAATCCTCCCTCCTTAGGAAGCAATGGTCTCCATTGCGTTGAGTGTCCGGGGGAGAGGAAAAAGCATTTGTTGAATTTGAATCTTGGTGAGCTACTTGCCTTGCTGGAGACGCCACACTGCTTGGTTTGTGGAAGGCTATCACAAGCATGTGGATGGAAAGGTTTGACCTTTTTAACCAGTCTGGATACATGAGATTCTTTTGTGAAGAAGGAATCTTTACACTTTGCTACAATCTTGTCGACCTACTTCTGTTGGATAGAAGGTGCTTGGGCTGAGGCTGTAGTGGTTGCAGTATCATTTTGTTCATATTTTGAACAGACTGTGAAGAAGATGAATATTGTAGTATGAGATACTACCTTGTGACACTTTTTTGGTGGAACAGTAGTCAGAACTACCTCTGGTATTCTGTAGAGATGACCCCCTAGAGAAATAATGACACTGCGGGGTCGAGACTCATAAACAACATGGCGCTTCCACATATATGGTTGGCCCAAGAGAACATCACAGACATCCAATGGGGAAACATCACATAATACCTCATACTTGAAGGGATGGACATCGTATGACAATCGACACTGCTGGTTGACATGAAGATCTCGTCCTTGGCAAAGCCACCCGATGTTGTATGGTTGCGGGTGTGGTGTTATCGACAATCCCAACTATTTGACGTCCTCTGCTGAGATGATGTTCTTCTGGCTTCTGCTATCAACAATAAATGCAGTGGGGTCCCCTTCACCCACATTTGTAAATGAAAAAGGTGCTCCCCCTCTTCAGGATCTGTTGGTTCTTCTGGTTGAATTGTTGCGGTCACAATAACAGAAATGGGTTCTATGTCAATGATCTGTCTTTTACCAGTATTTTCATAATCAGATTATGAATCAAGGTTTGGCTCATTGTCTTTGATCTCAACCACCAATAAATGTTTTGAGCGACATTCATCAATGTTGTGCCAAGGGATTTTGTGGAAATCACACCATTTTTCGGTGTCCTTCTGTCTTCCCGTGAACCTTATTTTCTTGTGGCTTGGACTAGTTTTCAGGAGACTGTTTGTTAGGGCCATCTTTGTCATACTTTGGTTGTTGCATATTTGCAGACCCAAACTATCATTTGTTATGGTGCTTAAATTTCTTCTCGATTTTAACAACATATCGATAAGAAACACCGAGTGATGAGATGTCCAGAAAATCCATTTCAGTTTGGATGTATCTATGTAGAGCCCCACAGTATTTCAGAACCAAATGTCATTCGGAGTCTTTGATACCCAGCTTGGTGAACTTTGTAACTTCTTGGCCCCTCTGTTGCCATAGTGTGGTCCATCTCATGTACTGGTCCTCATAGTTTCCAATAGGGTAATACTATTCCTTTACCACATCCACAAAAAAATACCAAGTGGGCTCGACCCCATATATTCCTGAATCCTATGTGAAATTTTTCTCCCAGTAAGTTTCCCACCAATGTTTGACATGGGGGAGAGATTTAAGGAGTGCGAAGGTGATATTTTCTCTGTCGGAAAAATTATGAATAGAGAAATAACCTTCTAACATATTTAACCATTTTTCTAGGGCATCCGCATCTATCTGACCTTCAAATACGGGAATATCAAAATTAACATGTACCTTGAAAGGAGAGGTGCTTCCAAAGTGGTTGTTTGATGAAGATTCATCTATTTCTATCGACATGCATTGAAGGATGTGGGAAAAATTCTCCATCATTTCGTCCCTTTGTCGCGTGAGAGCTTTCTCAAGCAACAAATTTATAGGATTGTCTACTCCGTCGTTTTTCTTTTCTTCCACCATGGAGGGTTTCTTAGGCCTGCGAGAGAGATTGTCTTCAAGAGAGACAAGATGAAGACCCAAATTTCTATACTTGGACCTCATCGGGGACATGCACTGAAAAAAAAAATCAAGAGCAGCCTCCTCTGATACCACTGATTTGGATTATTTTCAGCACGAAATGAGAGAGGGGATATAATAAATAAATGCACAGAGATATCGTAGATATCCAATAATATAACAAAAATGTATTAGAGATGCAACAAGAAACACAGATATATAGTAATACATGATTTCTATTAATGAAAGAAATGTACAGAGATTGTAAAAATACATAGTGAAAGACTCGCTAGAATGGTGGCAGCTTATCTCTAAGAAGAGATGTGATGACTACTCGCTTTCACAAGAAGATTATTACAATGAGGCTTTCAAGGCATTTTTACAATAAACAGGAATGCCAAAAACCCTAGACATCCAAAAACCTAACCCTAGGAGATTAAGCGCCAAAAGTCATGTGGGCCCTGTTTGGGTAAGTTAGTACATTAACTTCCCGGGGTCATAACTTTTGCATACGATCTCCGTTTTAGGTGTATGATAGCCTGTTGGAAAGGTATCGTTGAGGAGATTCGTTTTGGTGGCTCAATGATTTATTTTGCTATCATTGAGAAGCTCAATCATGAAAAACCTCCATTTAGGCCCTCAAATGGCCCTAAAAGTTAAAACTGCTAAATATAGTAAATTGTCAAAATTGCCAGAAAACTGTTTTGAGCCAGTTGGAAAAGGTGGGTGGCCACCGATATCCACTTGGATCACCGAGAAAGGACATGATTCAGAAAAAGATACATCATACTTTCTTCCTCTTTTTCCTTTGACTAGTTTAGCTACATTTAAAGGAATGTCAGTGTCCAATGTTAGCATTTTTTTGTCTTGGTCATAGGGGTCTAGGATCCAAGAAGACATTCACCTGTCGGCAGAGGAATTTTCCTACAAAAAAAATTGGGGAATATTCTAGGGAAAAGGTTGTGTTAACACAACAGGTTGGGAATTCCCTTTGAAAATTTTTGCAACTTTATTGGGATGAGGATAGTCTCAGGTGTAATGATCATCACCAGAAATGAGACACAAGAATTTTGGTTTTCGTTGTGGTTGATTTTAAGTAGAAGGTGGTGGAGTTTGTGTTTTTGGATTTTCATTATTATTATTATTCTTTTTGGGTTTATTTTTCATTTTCTTCTTTTCCCCAAATTGTTGCGAAAAGGCATATTGGACTGCATTCACCTCAGAGATTTGAGTCGGGGGGAAGGTAGAGGAGAGTGAAGTCGAACTGGTAACGGGTGAAGAAACAAAGCGATTAGTCAATTTGGTTGACTGTGATGAAGATTAGGTTTTGAAGGTACTGATGACTCCATCCACATGTGACGTGGAAGACGGTTTGGATGGATAGGTAGAAGTATGAGGAGAATTTGGTATCAACTCATACAATGTACTAGATTGGCAGTAAACCAAATCTAAATACTGATCCGAGCAATGGATTATTCCTCAGTGAAGACACCACCCATGGTGACGTCATGAGAAATTGGGGGTAAAAGAGATTTAGTAAACCATTCATCCAATAACTGGTCAAGAATGGTCACTTTAATACCCCTTCGTTGTCGTCTCCACTCATGAATCTGATCAGAGATATGTACGGAGTTCATTTAACGAAGTGAGGTTAAGAGTTCAGTACTCATCTCATAACGAATGAGTAATTGAAAATGCATGAGAAAATCCATAGCTAGGGAGTTGAAGTCTTGAAAGGTACCACATTGAAGTTCAATATACCATTTCGCTGTGGAACTTGTGAGTGTGTGCTGAAAAAGATGAAAAAACGTATAGAATCATCTATCAGCGAGTTTGATGAACACCATAGATGGAATGTCATAACATGGTTTTTCAGGTCTTCCCTAGGTTTACCATCAAATTTAGGGATGTCAGAAGTTAATTTAGCAGGAATTATTGGCCAAAAAAGAAAATGTAATATTGGATCATTTGTCAACCGAGACAAATATGGTAGATCTAGCATGGCAAGGAATGGTAGTTGTCGGTTAACCTGAGGGTGAGATTGATGCGGCATATGGACACCAGTGGGGCCATAAACTGGTTGAGGTGGATAATTGTATCCAGTAGGCCCTCCCATAAATGGTTGTTGTTGACCAGTATAGGAAGAATTCAATGGTTTTTTAGGAACGTTCATGAGTGCAGGGAAACCCGGTTGATTTTGAGGAGTATAAGTCAGCTGATTAGGTTGTGGGGGATAAAAAATATGCCCTTGAGGAGGGTAAATAGTTTGTCCCTGTGGAGGGTAAACATTAGAACCTTGGGGAGGATAAGATTGTTGCCCTTGAGGACCCCAGGTGGGATTTGGGACACACAGATAAGGTTGTCCAAAATATAATTCAGAAGGAATAGGATTTGGTACTCCTCCTTGTGGGTTATGGTATGATTTCCCTCCTTGGCAAGGTTGGTTAAACGTACCACCTTGGGGTGCTCTCTAGGGTTGTGAAGGGTTTCTAGGAAAAGGGGCTTTCCCCCCTGCCATAGGTTGTGTGACAACTGTGGTTTGACCAATAAAACATGGTTGTCCCAAGAAAGGTATGTGCAAGGGTGGTTGTCCCCTAGAAGGGATAGGCCCACTAGATGATGGTTGCCCCCCAGTCGGGATTTGTCCCACACTTGATTGTGTGTGTATGGAAGGGGTCTTCATTCTCTAATGTATTGGTGTTCCAACAGAATTCTCTAGAATATAAGGAGCACTTGTAGTGTGAAAAGGTGTAGTGGTGGGAGTAACAATCAAAGTACCTTGTGCTTGATTAGGTGTTATGACTCCAACATTATGTTGGATTTGTGTTTACGTAGCACTAGGATCGACTACTTGTTCGATGGGATGATCAATAGTCTGACCAGATGGTCCTACCTTAGCAGCAGTAGAGGCAAGAGGTTCGTGAGGATCAAGAGGTTGTCGACTAAAGTTGAAATGTTCATAAATATCACGTCCCAATGGAGTCCTCCATATAGAACGAATAGGTGTTTATTGTGGATTTACCATGCCAGTAGACCGAAAAAGAGTTGTGTATTCATCATAATCACATTGGGTGTCTTCCATCTATGTTTCAGTGTATGGCCTCAAAGGAAGACATGAACTTCCTCTTCTATTACATTACCGAACAAGTCCAATTGAACAAGGAGTGGTTCGAGAGGAGCTTCTAACATAGGGATAGTATGAGGAATTGGATCCTCAACTGTAACCAAGGCACTTTTAGGTTTCTCAAGCCCTTTCCCCTCTAGCAGGGGGAAATCCTCCTAGTGAAGAAGCCTCGTCGAGTGCTCATATTTATATGTTCAATGGGATCGATTTAACCACTTGCACCAGAGTGTATGACACACAGACTAAACCTGATAAAGAGAAGGTCACTAATGGTACCCCACTGGATCCATCTCCCATCAATGCTAGTCCTCCATCTGGGTCACTTCAAATTGAGAAGCCTACTTTTGACTCTCTTTTACGCCCTCCCAAGAGCACTATTCGCAAATCAACTTTTAATCCTAGTTCATGTCCACCAAAAACTACAACATAGTTGAAGATTTGGCTCAAGCATAGTGTTCTATGTCTTCTCTTGAACTTCTACAACATTTCCCAATTCAACATAGAATGATATTGGCCTCCATCGACACCATTGATTCAGATTCATTAAGTAATATCACGTTTAACCTTGATAACTTCAAGTCACAAATTTCTCACCAGCTTGTTTTTCAAATTGATGTGGTTGTTCATAACCAACACATCCACCACACCATACTGGATGAGGGAGCCTCTAGTTGTTTCATGTCGTTAGCCTGTTGGAAATGATTAAAATCACCTAAAATTAACCAATCCCCTACAATGCTACGAGAATTTGATGGGCGAGGTTTTCGTCCTCACGGACTTTTGCAGTCCTTAGCCGTTCAGTTGGGAGGAAAGACTGCCTTTGTTGATGTAGAGGTAGTATATGCTCCCCTTCATTACAACTTGTTGTTAGGAAGGAGTTGGTTTTATTCCATGACTATTGTCACTTCATCGATGTTTCGATGTGTACAATTCCCCTATCAAGGTAAAATTGTCACTATCGACCAATTATATTACTGCACCCCCGACGCTCACACTCCCGCCACCAACAATATTCCTTTGTTGGGAGATAGTAAGATCACTTATGAAAGTGTTGGTGTAGGTATTTTAAAATATTGTTTCCTTATGGGTACTTTCCCTGCACCACTTCCTCCCACCACACAACACATTTCCACGATCACTATGATCTCGACTATGGCATATCAATCTTTTGAATCATTTGATCCTTGGGTTGTGACTAGTCCTTTGGAATTTGATGCACTAGATGATGCTATGCCACTTAGTCCTGTTGAGGCTTCATACGATGTTATCCAATCCGCCTCTCCTTCTTTGGATGACTAACATTTGTTGGAATGCAACACTTATTCGTGGCCATATTGGTTGGATTACTTATCCTCTGCTTTCGAATACATCCTACAGATTTTTCCATCGAACAAATCCGTTATGGAAATGCTTAGTATCGACGAGGTACCTTGGGATGAAAACCATCATCGATCATCTTTTCTCCCTAGTCTAGATGAAATTGAGGAAGATATACACTCTATCTTCCCCCCCAATGTTGTTTATTCTCCCCAATATCCTATACTTACCCAAGATACTACTTAGGAGGGGATTTTGGGAAACATCTCTTCTACCATTACTATCGATATTTATATCAAGGAAGGTATCGTGGAAAATGTTCATCTCGGTGCTAATTGTTCGCCCGAGGAAGTGGAAGCTTACACTGATCTATTCAAATAATTCTGCAATGTCTTTTCTTGGAGTTATGAAGAAATGCCAGATATCGATCCATCGATCGTTGTGCATGAGATCAAAACTTACCCAGGCATTAAACCTGTACGACAAAAACTTTTCTCGGTTCATCCTAAGAAAACCACGGCCATAAAGGCAGAAGTTAAAAAACTGTTGAAATTTGGCTTTATCTATCCTATCCCCTTGAAGGAATGGGTTTCTAACATAGTTTCGGTGGCTAAAAAATAAGGAACCATTCGTGTCTGTGTCGATTATAGGGATCTCAACAATGTTTGTGCAAAATACAACTACCCTACACCCTTTATCGACCAAATCATCGATAATTGCACTGGCAGCGTTATTTTTTCTTTCATGGATGGAATCTCAGGGTATAACCAAATTGATATTCTACCAGCTGATCAACATAAGACAACCTTCATCTTCCCTTGGGGGACATTCGCTTATCAAAAAATACCTTTTGGTCACAAAAACATTGGTGTTGCATTCCAGTGAGCCATGTCGTATGCTTTCCACGATATCAAACACATTGCGGAACCCTACCTCGATGATTTACCCACTCATTCATCTAATCAACAAGATCATATTGGTCATTTACGAACCATTTTTATTCAATGTCGATTTTACCGTATCCGTTTGAACCCTCACAAATGCATTTTTGTTGTCGAATCAGGTCGAATCCTCAATTTCTTCGTCTCCAAATATGTGTTTAGGGTGGATCCCTTAAAAATTAAAGTTATTCTTTCTTTACCCCCTCCCAACAATCTAAACCAACTACAAAGTTTGCAAGGGAAAGCAAACTTTATTCGTTGTTTTATATGTAATCACGCCGAGCTTACTAAAGGATTTATGTAATTGTTGTAGAAAGACACTCCTTTCATCTGGTATGACACTGCTCAATGATATTTTGATGCTCTTAAGAACACATTGACCCACACACCTCTCTTGCATCCTCTGAATTATGCATGAGACTATATCCTTTATTTGACAACCTCTACTTCCACTATTTCTATGGTGTTAGTTCAAGAGGACCCTAACAGTGATGAACATGTGATCTAGTATCTAAGAAAGAGTCTATCTAGTCCTGAACTTCGATATTCACACGTTGAAAATTTGGCTCTGGCAGCTGTCATTTTTGTCCATAGGTTTCTCCATTACATCTTGTTACGCACTACCACGGTCATTGCGGACTCGAACCCCATGTACCATATCCTGACACGTCAAGTCCTTGGGGGAAAATATTTCAAATGGATTGTTATTCTTCAAGAATTCGATCTCGATTTTGCCAAATCAAAAGCTAAAAAATTGTTGGTTTTTGCGGAACTCATTTGCGATCTTCCCCATGCTTATGAAGATACTGAGCCCAATGATTCTCTTCTTGATGAATCTTTGTTACTCATTACCACATATGAACCTTGGTATGGAGATATTCTTCTCTATCTTCAAACCCAACGTTTCCAGCCCGATGTTTCCCGTGAAGAACATCATCGTATTCGCCACCATTCTAAACACTACCTTATCATCGACGACAGTTTGTATCGCCATGGTATTGATCCTGTCCTACAACATTGTTTAACCCATGATGAGGGTGAATGCATTTTGAATGAATGTCACCTTGGATCTGGTGGAGGTCATATTGTGAGAAGGTCTGCAAATGCATTGGAAGATAGGTTAGCCAACGAGGGAGTGAACCAAGAAAGAAAGATGATGGATGAAGCTTGGACACAGGTTCCAGTTGGACAAATAATAACATATTGTGAACACCTTGCAACACAATACCATCGTGGAAATAACCGAGAATACAACCACATAGATGGAAACGAGTTCCACGTGAATTTAGAGTGGGACCCATATGGGATAGGGGATACAACCCACATGGAATTCATACCTCATGTGACGACTTGACATGATGGGGATATAAATGAAGGTAGATGTACAAGATAGAAGGATTGTTAAAGCAGGTAGATTTGGAGGCAGTCGCAGCAAGTGCAAAGGCAATCATAAGCAGAAGAGGCGAGAAAATTTGGGGGATGACTTTAAGCAGAGCACTTCATCAAAGGATCAAGTTGTACCTAAAAGGACTAGACACTTTTCTCATAACAGGGGAAGTGATAGGCGAAGTACCAAAGGAAGGTTAATGGCACAAGGAGCCACGCCTAATATTTATTTTTCCTGTATAGATCATATAAAGGGAGGATCATTAAGAGATATAGACAATCATGAAAGACGTTGTTATATACAGGTTTTTTGTTCTAGTCATCCACACCTCACAGAGATCCTTTGATGAGTTTAAAGGTAACACAGAGGATTGGAGCAGGTGGAAGATTAGTGTTTTGAGTCAAGCGTGTGCCAGAGGTTTAGAGAGAGGAGAGGATAGCAAGATGGTGCATATGAAATATACCACCAGGAAAGGAAGCCCGCTTGGGGACTCCCAACTAGAGAGTTCCTAAGAAAAGACAAGGATTGGGAACACAGAAAGGAATGTTGCTCAGATGTATCAATTCACAGTACCAAAAAAAGGAAAATAAGTAGTGGAAAAATGGGAAGAGGAGCTTAAGGTTGAATAAAAGAGAAAATAAAAAAACAAAGTTTCTTAGGAGGTGGACTGGATTATAGATACGGGGACAACTCACACTCGATATACTCTCTATCATAAAACTCTCGAGATGGTGTGGCATACAAATATGTTGATAGGAAAGGTGAAGGCAGACAATGAGGAAACTCATATGGAAGACCAACAGAATCTAAATACCTTGGTGGAAGATATCCAACGTCAAGTTAGTGGGTTGGAGACCATAGTGAAACTGTTGGTAGATATCAAATAAATCCAGCAGAGCAAGAAAGAGTGAATAGCCGCACAATTCAACATGTACCTACGGTATGTCCACCACATGGACATTACACCTTTGTATGGCCATGGTTCACAAGCTTAGATTTGAAAGGTTCGAGTGGCATCTCCCAAGGACTAAAGTAAAGGACAAGCTGGAGGAGCGGAATGGTCCTAAGTTTTTTAGTTTAAAATGAAGAACAATTTAGTCAACACAGACTTAGAGTGTAGGTGTATAAGTGCTCTCAAGAATTTTATATGCAGGTTTTTTCAATATGGAAGGCTGAAATATGTCTAGTTTATATAACAGTAGTATAATTATCAAAATTGTAGCCGACTTAAAAGACTCTTGATTCTGGATAAACTTGAAAAAACAATGACTGAATACAGTTGGTCTAGTTTCCATTTTGGCATACCAATGACTATATGTTTGTATGATGTTTTTGAGGATGTAATATACAAACTTATACTGAATTACAAAAAAAAGATGATGCAAATGTTTTTATTATTATCATGAATGCATTGATATTCATTATTTATTACTGATCATGGAATAAATTCTAAGTATTTTGAATACTTTATGTAAATGATATATCTCTTAATAATCCATTTGAATGACATATATTTTAATTATTGATTTATTTTGAATTTGTAGGTTCATTTTGTATGGGATAAAAGAATTAATGAATAATATAAAGTTTAATGTTTTTTTTAATAATTTTTCATATTTTTATTTTTTTAATATCTCAACATTAATATATATATATAATTTTGAAGAGTAAGTTATTTTGTAAATAAATTTAATTTTTTTTCTGAAGATTTTTTTTTAAATTGTAGCAATTTTATTACAAATTATAATATCACCTATTTGATGAGAATTTTGACCATAAAACCTTCCTTCTAAAGGTTTTGGCCAAATTTAAAACAAGACGAGTAGTCAAAATTTTGTAAAATTGAGTAAATCAAGGTGAAACTTTCCCTCACTATAAATAAATAAACCTACCAAAAAGATTGAACTTCTCCATAAACTAAGTCACTCCTTTTATTAAATCATTGTTGTCCTACAAATATCTTGTGTTATTGTATGTATTGCATTATAATATTTCAACTATATTGTTATATCTTATGAGGTAAGATATGAGTTTTCAGTGTTCCATAAACTATTAAAAATATTATCGAGTAATTGTTATGCCTGTGCAACTAACTAAAAACCCTAGACTTAGCAAGTTGGATATCAATTGCAAAAAATGGGTTCCTCACCTGAAGGGGGCTCCCTCCACCCCCATCTAGACCGTAAGATAACATTTTGGAGGCTAATCACTACATTAGGGAAATCAACAAAGGCCCAACCTTCTTGTTTTGTGAATAAACTAGATAATGTTCCCCAAGTATCTCTTCCCACTTCGACCTCATGACATATGGCTTTGGAATTAACAAATCGATGGCTAATGATCTATCCATCACCAAGATCCATAACAATTTGGATTCAAAATAATGGGCCGATTTTGATCAATGACAAGTTGACCCATTACTTTTGTGGACGAGGGTTTTATGCCTTTTTGTATGAAAATAAGGAGGATGGAGACTTGATCTTTA
>ML789938.1:65708-82266 GCA_009831015.1 Picea engelmannii
TCATCCTCATCCATGTAACCATCTCTCCTTCTCCTATATATTGAAAGGATTCTCATGGAAAAGGTTAAGCAAGATTAATTGAAGAATTGGTGAAGGAATTGTGTGAAGAACCCTGCTTGGATAGAGGCTTGAAGGCTCTAGTTGGTCTATCAAGAGGAATTGGATATTCTTCATGCAAGTACAGAGCAAGTGTGTGTGTTGGAACCAAGGGTCACTGAAAGGAAGCTTGTGACATCAAGGCAATCAGGTTGTATCTTCTACTTTCAATTAATATGATACAGCGACATGTCCCTTTCCCATAAAGTCACTCTTACTTTATTGTGTAATTCCTTGATCATATGCATAAGTTGACGTTGAATACATTTTGCTATCTTCACTTTGGTTGGTTGGTGTTGTCTTGGTCTTGACCTCACGAGAGCACCGGAGCGAAGCGAGAGCAACAAAGACCTAAGGAAGCGATACAAAGGTATGTCACTTATTCCTCCTTATTAGCAGATTCAATGATCACAACTTATGAAAAGAGTCATGTCCTGTCCTATTTTGTTCTAGATCCAGGTGGATCTAGGGAGATCTGTTAGTGTTCGCACCTACCAATTAGTCCGATAACAAAATTGGTGACTCCACTGGGGACCCAACCCATTTATTTAGTGGTTTTTGTTGTTTTTCCTTGGCCATTTTCTCTTGCCTTACTTTTTTCATTTCTATCAATCTCTGAGCCTTCAGGAGACCCTAACAGACTCTCTGGGTCCAGAAGTCCCTTAAAATTTTTTGTCTTTTTTCCAAATTTTGCCTAGTTTCAGGCCTTCTCGCACTGAACCCTTCTTTTGTCTGCGAGAACTACTAGAGTTTTCACCCTACTGTGCAGTCCAGTGTGAACCTCTTGCACTCTTCTTGTAGCTAGCCTGCGAGAATGCTCCATTCTCGCATTGTACACCATTGCTTGGCTGCGAACCCATTTTGCAAAATTTTGGGATTAAGGTTTTTGTATGCTCAGATACCCAGATTTGTATGTGTGTTTGAAGAGAACTTCTTGGGCCATTGATTGATTGCTTCTTGACTTTGGATTTTGTGAACGATCAGTCTTCGAAAATCAAAGACTCTTCTTGTTCATTCTTTTTCTTAATTGTCATCTCTTGAACTTTTCTTAGCAAGGATATAATCTCTAATCCTGGAATCTGAGTGCTTGTTTGGTTGGGAGCCGGTGATCAGTTTAAAAGTTGGGATTAATTGTCTTTCTCAATTGCCCATTGCTTGGAAAATTGTTGCCCTCATGCAATTGAAAAGACTAGCCTTGTCTGCTTGTCATTTTTGTCTTCATTGAAATATTGGTTTGGGTTTTGCATGTTGATTTTCGTTAGTTATTGGTTTTCCTTAGTTCCACCACCGTCGTGTGGTTCTTTTTGAAAAGTAAAAAACATTTTTCTTTTTAAAAGCATTTTTGTTTTGAAAATATTGGAAATCAATTGTTGAAATAGAACAAATAGACAATTGGCATTGTTTGTGACTTGTTGATGTTGCATTTCAAAGAAGATTGTATATTGTAGTTCAAGATTGTTCCAGAAAATTTTTCTTTCCCTCCTGTAAATAGGATTCATCGAACAAAAATTTATATCCTTCATTCCTATGTATGCATTGTTGGGTCAAATTCTCACACAACATCGATTTCATTTCCGTCTCGTTTGAGTAACAACAGCCTTTAATAATATCGCGTGAATTTTAAAAAATTTAACTAGTAACTCTTTTCTAGGACTCTATTACACCAACATTAGCTAGGCTAGAGCTTTGGAATAGGCAGAGAGATACACTCTCCAAAGCATAAAACACACAATAGCATCTTGTGTTAAGGAGTGTCAAAATTCCATTTGCAACATTTTGTCCTGGGAAGCCCTTCTCACACAAGGGTCAAACCCGAGGTCGCATTGATATTGACAGAGTTACTCACCCTGCTTTGTTGATATCAGTGTAGAGATTGCATGTATTATGGGGGTCACTTGAAGGTATACCCACAATGATGAGTGGAAGCCTTTCAAGTTGATTTCAGGCTAGATACCCTAACCTTGCGTGTGGATCGGACTGTCGACTGTCCCCCCAGGCTTTATTTTTGTTGGTGGTAACCTTAGTGGCCTATCTTCTTAGGGTCTTACACAAGGTGACTGTGAAGGGGCAAGTCTTCACGGGACCTGGAATCGACGTTGGCCAAACTCACTCGGGCTCCTTGGAGCGTATACCCACGATTATGTGTGGGAGTTTGCACCAGGGTGTAAGTCTGTTAAGCAGGTCGTAAATGTAAATTTTCCACACTAGACCAGCCCCTTCTCGTCTCGTTGTTGTGATGTTGGATTTCATCACCAACTAGTGACTTCGGAATTAGAAGGTCTTGTTTGCTTGGCGCTGTTTCCTAGATTTTTTACTAGCACATGTTGTTTGTTTACCCAAGTTGACCATAGAAGTTTCTTTGTAAGTTTTTAACTCATTCACAATAGACCCTCCACGTCGTTCACGTAGAATGCAAGGCTTACCCCCAGAAAATCTGGAAAGTTCTCAACCCTTTCCTACCATCTCACCGGAGGGCTCTCCTCAACAGAGTGAAGTCCAAGACGTCACCACTCCACAAGTAGAAAGAACTGACTTTCTAGAATGATTCTGAATTTCTAATTCTTGAGAGGACTTTCTAATTCACCCCGACTCTGAGAGATGTATTGTGCGACTGAATTCTTCCGAAGAACTAGTCGTTCAGTCTTCTGGCTCACCGACTGGACCTGAGGGTCAAGATCCTTTTTGGGCTACCGACATTTTTAGACAGGACCTCTTTGGATCAGGAGAAGGCGTTGGTATCATTGTCTCACCTGACCTACCTGAAACATCTAATCCAGACGCAGTACCATCTACCACTGCTTATTATTTTCCTGGTACAGAAGCCCCGCAAGCCAACCACATCATGACTCTCCCTTTACAAACTTTCCATCACACAGATACTACGAGTCTTCACACCGGGATTACCGTGGCTAGCCAAGACCCTACGGGTACACCGCTTTCGCCCAGAGTCACCCCGACACTTCCACCCAGATACCATGCGTTGAATGCCTCTATTTCCATTCCTACGCACATCACATACGAAACTCCTGGTGGTCCCTCTTTGTCTGGGCACTCTCCTCCTGGTTTCATCCCGACACTTCCTCAACCACCTTTCAAAGGACCTTTTCCATCCTCTATAGAAGGCACTGATCCTAGTGGCACCATTCCGCATGAGGCAGTGGATGTTGTGACTTGCGTCGGGTGACCCAAAGGAGTGAAATAAACTCAAAGGATTGGCTCAGCGNTTTCCATCCTCTATAGAAGGCACTGATCCTAGTGGCACCATTCCGTCATTCACACCAAATTACCAGATTCCTATTGGTGGACAATTTCACCAAGGAGGCCCAACTCACCCCCCCCTTACAGGGAAAATACCAATTGGAACACAACCCCCGATTGGAACACAACCCTAGATCGAAGCACAACCCCCACCGACCCCACCCTATGGAAAAAACATACCTCCATCCTTGGCCCAGTATTGGAACCATCTGATACAACATAATCCTCAATCGACTAGGGGGCAACAGCCTCCAGCTACATCCGTTATAAGCCCTAGTATAGGCCAACCATATCTAGGTACGTCCAATCCTATTTGGGGCTCGAATACTCAACTCCACGCCCCTGTTCAAGGATACAATCCCATGAGTTACTTTCCTCCACAACAACCACCGAATCTTCCTGGGTCTTCGCATTATATGCAGACTACTTATGGTCCCACTAGTTTGTCGATGGGACTCCCTCCCCAAAGCCACCAGTACCCACATGTAAATAGATAGTTACCCTTATTAGCCACTTTGGACCTCCCAGATCTGTCGAGGATTTTAAATGATATGATCTGTCACTCTCCCCAATGTTCCACTATACCGTCCAAACTACCGCCTGACATCCCTAAATTTGATGGAAAAGCGGGAGAGGACCCAAACAATCACATCATGACTTTTCACCTTTGCTGCTCATCCAACTCCTTGATGGATGACTCTATTCGTTTATGCCTTTTTCAACGAACTCTCACGGGTTCTTCCGCGAAGTGGTATATAGAATTACCATGAGGTTTATTCACCGACTTCAACACCCTAGCTATGGCTTTCCTCACCCACTACTAGTTACCGATCCGTTATGAAACAGGGACCGAGATTTTGAGTTCTTTCAAACAAAACAGAGCCACTCATATCTCCGATCACATTCATGAGTGGCGACGAAGACGACGTCTCATCAAACTCGAACTTCTCGATCAGTTGCTGGCAGATTGGTTCATGAAATCATTCGTGAACGACATTGGTAGTCACATCGCCATGGGTGGAGTTATCACAGAAGAACGGGCCATTAGTCGTGCTCAATACCTTGACCTCGTTTACTCACAAATGGACACTCTTTATGAATTACTCCCTGATGTGCCTCATCCTTCTACTTCCGCCACTTCAACTACTCTTGTTGCTTCTCATGCAGCCGACAGTGTGATTGGCACTTTCCATGCCCAACTGCATTCCGTCCAAACCTCTAGCAACAACCCCAAACCCGCTTCTTCTAATGTTCAAAACGCTCCGTCTCCTACCCCTCCCACTGGCAAGACTTCTGAGGTACATGCTGTCCAATCTACCTCCGCCGGTAAAAAAAAATCCAGAAAGGGAAAGGGTAAGAATAAGGAGGACAAAAATACTTCGCAAGCAGAGAGAACCAAAACTCCACCTGTTGACGATAGGGATAAGCGCAAACCCTGATACCCTTGTCTTATCTGTGGTGATGATCACTACACTAAGGATTGTCCACGACGCGCCGAGGTTACTAAGTTCCTTCAAGGGACCACGAAACCGCCCACTCTGGCCGTATTGTCACAACCTTTTCCTTCTCAACAACAGGCCCAATTGGTCATTCATGACCAACCATCCCCCTCCACTACATCTTATGTCTTAATGTGTATAGGTGATTCAAAGAAAAGTGACATCACACTTACCACTCGAGCTAAAGATTATTCTTCCTCCAAAGAGAAGGTTGATGCTACACCTCCTTCGTTGGTCCAACCATCTCCTACGACTCCACCTACCAACGGTCCTCTTCATCTCGAATGACCGAGCCTTGACATAGTCCTTCTCCCTCCTCCAAAGGGCATCGTTCGAAAATCGGCTTTCAATCCTCATGCCCATGCTGCCCAGAACTACAACATTGTTGAAGATCTGGCCCAAGCACCATCCGCGATGTCAGCCCTCGAAGTCCTTCAAAGTTGTCCTACACAATGGAAGGCACCATTGAAATCTATCAATGGAATCGACCCTACAGATACGAATTTAATAATTTTTTACTTGGAAGATCACATTCCAAGGTTACCCCCTCAACTCACGTTCCAAATACAAGTTATTGTCTCTGAAAAAAACATTTGTAGAACTGTTATCGACGAGGGTGACTGAACGTGCGTCATGTCTATTATTTGCTAGAAAGCCATCGGCTCTCCCTCTTTGATTGAATCCCATAACACACTCAAAGCCTTTAATGGCTCAGGTTTTAAGCCTTATGGTGTCCTCCCGTTGTTTCCAATCACGTTAGAAGGCAAAATGGTCCAAGTTGAAGTGGAAGTCTTTGACGCTCCTCTCAATTACAATCTTCTGCTTGGTCGTAGCTGGATTGATTCCATGCGCACAGTTGTGTCAACTCTTTTTCGTGTTGTACATTTCCCACATCAAGGAAAGGTAATTACCATCGACCAATTAGCCTTCTTTAACTCGGATACACACACTGGCAATGTACCATTTATTGCCAAACCCCCCCCCGAATATGATAACGTAGGTGTGGGTCTTCTTAAAGACTCTTTGTTAATGGGTACCTTCCCCATCCCACCGCCCGATGTTCCATATCCATCTGTTGCTTCAATCAACATGATCTCCATTGGAACCTCTACGTCTCACGACCCATGGATGGTACCCGACCCCGACGATCATCTTCGTTACGGCGATGAAATGCCTTTGAGTCTGGTTGAGTCCGCCTATCAGGCCATTCAATCGACAACTCCTCCTACCCCCTCTCTTGATGATTTATCTCTAGATCCTTTCTGCGTCATTTTTCCCACAGACGAGATGATTATGTCTGTCATGGAAGACACCCCCTGGGACGATGGGCATCATTGTTCCATCCTCTTCTTTGAACAGCACACCATCGAGAGCTACCAACGGATCTCGACCCCATCGACCGTTGTCGTCATTTCCACTGTTCCCGAGTCCACACATGATGTGTTTTCTGAAGGGAACTTAAGCAATATCTCACCCACTATTCCCCTCGACATATCCATCAAACCTGGAATTGTCGAAAATTTGCATATTAGAGCTTTGTGTTCGCCTGACGAGATCCTCACACAAGTCACTTTTTAAAGAATTCTGTGACGTTTTCGCCTAGAGCTATGAATAAATGTCGGGTATTGACCTCGACATTGTGATACATGAGATTAGGACATACCAAGACGCTAAACCCATCTGGCAACGCCTTCATCCAGTTCACCCACGTAAAGCGACTGCTATCAAGCTTGAAGTCGAGAAACTTCTCAAAGCCGGCGTTATTTACCTGGTGGTTCTCACTGACTGGGTTTCCAATCTTGTCCCGATCAACAAGAAACAAGGAACAATTCGCATGTGCGTTGATTATAGGGATATTAACAAAGCATGTCCTAAAGACAACTTTCCTACCCCCTTCGTCGACCAGATTGTCGATGATTGTGCCGGAAGTGAAATATTCTCTTTGATGGATGGTTTCTCTGGATATAATCAAATCAATATTTTTCTCGAGGACCAACACAAAACCGCTTTTATTTGTCCTTGGGGCACTTTTTCTTATCGGAAACTTCCTTTCAGTCTTAAAAACGCTGGCGCAACCTTTCAGCGCACTATGTCTTATGCCTTCCATGATATCAAGCACATCATGCAGCCATGTCTTGATGACTTACCCACTCATTCCATGTGCCGGGTCAATCATCCAATACACCTCCGATCCATTTTCCTCCGATGTCGTTTTTAACATATACGCTTGAATCCTCACAAATGCTTTTTCTGCGTAGAATCCGGCCGACTTCTAGGATTTATTGTTTCATGTCAAGGGATCAGGGTAGATCCTTTAAAGGTCGAGGCAATTATCAATCTCCCTCCTCCTTCTTCGCTTCACCAGTTACAAAGTTTGCAAGGGAAAGCAAACTTTCTTCGTCTTTTCATCCCACACTATGCCGAGATAACTCTTGGATTTACGTGACTACTCAAAAAGGGGTCCAAGTTCATATGGGATACCATCGCAAACAAAGCCTTTGAAGCTTTGAAACTGTCCCTGACACGNTATAGTCGTGATTATTTTCTCTACCTCACAGCCCCAGATTACACCATCTCTATGGTTCTTGTCCAACAAGATGATTCTCATGAAAAACATGTTATCTATTACTTGAGTAAAAGTCTAACGCCTACCAAAACCAAGTATTTACATGTTGAAAAACTATCCTTGGCAGCTGTCCAAGAAGTTCAATGTTTCCAGCACTATATCCTCTCTCGCAAGACTACGGTAATTTCTAACTGCGACCCTATGAAACACATTCTCACCCATCAACTACTAGGGGGAAAATACTCCAAGTGGATCGTGATACTATAGGAGTTTGACTTAGAATTCGAATGCACTAAGGCCAAGAAATCCTTAGTTTTTTCCGAGTTGATATGCGACTTTACCTACTCTGAAACGAAAAATGTAGCAGCCGATTCATTACCTGATGAATCCCTTTTCCTAATTAGTTCCGATGATCTTTGGTATGGAGATATCATCATATATATCCAAACCCAGACTTTCCGACCCAGTTTGTCCAGTACTGACCAACGTCGAATATGCTACCAATCCCATCAGTATATTATCCTCAGTGATACTCTTTATCATTGTGGGATTGACTCAGTTTTTCGACGCTGCCTCACATTCGACGAAGCCAAGAAAGCCTTAAATGGCTGCCATTCTGGAGCCTGTGGTAGTCATATGTCCGGGTATGCTACTGCCCAGAAGATCCTATGAGCAGAGTATTTTTGGCCTTCTTTATTTAATGACTGTATAATTTTCGTCCAAAAATTCCACGCTTGCCAGACTTACAACCATAAAATATGATCACATCCTGCTCCTCTTCATCCTGTGGTCTTTGTCAGTCCTTTTGCGAAATGGGGTATCGATTTCATGACATTTCACCCTCACTCGGCTGGGGGGCATGGATACATTATTGTAGCCGTAGATTATTTTATGAAATGGGCCGAGGCGATGCCGAAATTTGACAATACCGGAAAGACTGCAGCATTATTCATATTCAATCACATCATAGCTCATTTTGGTGTTCCTCAGGCTATCATCACTGATCACGGTAGCCACTTTAGAAACTTCATGATGTTTGAACTCACTGAAAAGTTGGGTCTTCGCCATGAAAACTCAATGCCCTATTACCCACAATCCAACGGCCAAGTCGAAGCAATTAATAAAGTCCTCATAACCATGCTTCGATGAATGATAGGGATTCACAAAACAAGTTGGCACACAATGTTGTTTTCAACATTGTGGGCTTACCGGACGTTCGTTAAGTCTGCTACCAGGTTTACACCATTCCGGTTAGTCTATGGTCTAGAAGCCATCCTGCCAATTGAATGTCCCATCGTGGCACTGGAGCCACCTCTCCTCATCGCTAAATAGGAGAGGTACCCGGAGGTCGATAAGGCCCCACGTCTGTGTCATCAAAAAAGAAGTTTTGTAATTAGATCTTGGACAAACATAAAAACATTGCATATGATAAAACTCACAAAAACACTTAAAAGTGAAAAAATGTGTACTTATTACCTAGATCTCCCCACTGAGCATCCTTAGGTAGGGCCAAGTCCGGATCCCCTCGGAAATCCAACCTGGCATAGGCATAATCGTCGACCATCAGCATCTGTGGCCGCAACCAGTCAAAGAAGGAATCATTGTATTTGATGATTGGCCCAGCTACATGTCGGGCCATGAGGTTGCACAACCTCAACATCCTCGGATCCTCTAGATCCGGTAAACCTCACTCAACCTGCAACCTCGGCAAGGGAACCCTCTCAAGAAAGAAGGGCACCAAAAGTGATCCGTACCTGAATTGCTTCAGGTCGCCTTTCCTGCGTTTTGTCAACTGCCTCTTTATGCTACGAAGGACTGTGTCTGACCATTTAAAGACCCGAGGCTCAGTACACTCTATGGCGTATTGAAAATAGATCTGGAGAGCCATGTGTGGAGCAGCGCTCCCAGCCATATGAGCAATGGTGAACAAGATAGTGCGAAGGGTCAAATCTTGGACCCCCCAAATGGCCACGTTTCCTTTGCTTCTTTCCACCTCTGGAACACAATACTGACGACAATACTCACTCATAGGCAACCCACCACCTTGGCTACGGGTCAAGCTAGCATGGTACCCATGCCGTGAAAGTCCTGTTAGGAAGTAAATGTCCTCGATATCCAAGGACAATGTGTGGACCCCCACATGGAATACTTGTTGGTTCACGTCCCACATATGAACGAGATACTCCAACAACCTGACTTGGGCCCTCATACCCGGTATTCGAAAGAATTTCAAGAGACCACAGTCTCGGAGAGCGGCAACGGTGCCCAGGTCATTCTCGGCAATAGCATCATCCTCTTCATGCTCTCTTTCACGCCACTCTAGAACCATCGTGACGGTCGAATGCCTACACAAGAACCATAAGAAGAGGGTCAACAACTCTTTTCAAGCCTTGGCACATTTTTCATTGAGCAAAAAATCAAAGTAAATTTTCATTTTGCAGCCCTCGTAGGTGCCTCTTTAGCACAGTGCGAGGTTCTCGGAGGTGCCTTTGGGACCACCTTCGAGAATCATGCATTCTTGTAGGTCTCATATGTATAGCTTGCGAGAACACCTGGGCGCAAGTTTTGTCCCTAAAACAAACTCAAAACTTGAAATTTTCCAATGAAAACAAAAAAATGAACCATGAAAAGGTAGAAGACAGGGAGCTTACCTCACTGATGGAGACGGTTCTCCAAATGGTTTCTTATACCTTCCATAGTTGAGCACTGAAATTCAAGGGCAAAAGAGGGGTTTTGGGCTAAATTCTTGGCAAAGTCACAATGACTATGGTAAAAGAACTTTTACCCACTTATATTTACTTTTTTACCATTTTTGTTGATTTTTATAATTGTTTTATTTATTAAACCTCATGCCTAATATCCCTATGAGTGCGACTTTTTGCAGATGTAATGACTTTGAAGTCTACACGAAGGAGTACAAATATTTTCTCTTTTTCATCGCATGCTTAATTGTTTTTTATGGTTTTTAGACAAAACCTTGAACTTGGTCTTTGTTCGTTCTCACACTCGAAAATACGTGAGAACGTAATCGAGCACACTTTTATCACTTTTTCGGGCTCATTAAGGTTATACGAAAAAGGAACCCCCTTGGAGTCCTCTTTAGGCTCTTTTCAAACTCTCTAAACATGAAAAGATTGTCGAGCGATCTTGCTATTTTCACGCTCGATAATTTATCTCTTTTTCAGTCTCATCAGAGTACTTTACGAAAAAGGAACTGAGAGAGTTCTCTTTTGAGTGTTTTTCCAGACTCTATAATCATGAAAAATCTTCGAGTTTTCTATCTTTGGACTCGTTAAACAAACATCGAAAGACCTGTAATGGGATCGAACCACTCCTTCCTAGGGTTCGTTAAACATACTTCGAGGGACTCGTCCAAATGATGAGCTTACATCAACAAGCATATGTTATCCTCCTCAATCTTGTGTAAAAATAAAGAGGTACTCGCCATAAATGGTGGGGGAAAATTTGGGAAAGGGATGTGTTTTCGTATTCATATAATTGGCAGTAAGTGTCGCTCTTGAACATGACACCCCCTATTAGTTATCTGAAGTCGGTTTGGGAAATCCATTTG
The DNA here is from genome assembly GCA_009831015.1 of Picea engelmannii. NCBI lineage: Eukaryota > Viridiplantae > Streptophyta > Pinopsida > Pinales > Pinaceae > Picea > Picea engelmannii. The sequence goes on from ML789938.1 coordinate 76,699, forward strand.
TCTCTCATTCGACTTGCTACAAGGTCATATCCTGAGTTGTCTCTGAGTCAGTGCTGCCAAATCATTGGTCATGTCATTCATATATTCAAGAGAAGTTCATCTGAAACCTCTATTGAGTCGGCCATCTGCAATTGTCCATTCTCTTTGTGTCGGCCTTCCCTGTGTCCAGTTCCACCTACATCATACTCTGTTTCACCTTCAAAATCTGTTACTCATTTTGTGTCATTGATGGGGGATACATCAAGGCCCTCATGTGACGAGTTTTATTCCGTCAATTCCAGCTCATTATCCGGAAACAAGACTTAGAAATTATTCGGTACCTTGGAACTTGCATGCATCAATGGTAGGTTTCCTCGCTTTCGACAGTGGGTTTTCATCATTGACCCCTGATCGAGAGATTCCGTCGAATGTTCGACCTCAAATCATTTATTCACATTCGGTGGATTGTACTAGTGTACCTTGGGAGTCATTAACATTAATGGTGATTTCCCTCTCACTTGTTAACGGTTTCATCAATGACCGATAATCAAGTGGTTTCTACCATGTTCGACTTCGACGCATGTAATCACATGGTTAGATTCATACTTTCAGGTGACGGGATTGAAGACTCTGGGTCTCATCTCTTTGATCCAGGCTGCGATGGAATATGTATAATTTGCTGACACATAGATCCACTTTGTATGTCGTGTGGCTATGTCGTCTTAATTTGAATTTTCTTGCATAGATCCACAGTGTATTTTTGGTGGCTATGCGATATTTTGATGGCATGGATCCATGGTGTATGATTGGTGGCCATGACCTATGTTCATGATGTCGTCTATCTGTCATCTGAGTATGGGAATGCCTACCTCAGAATTGGTATTATATTCTACAAATGCTTGGTTGTTTGCAGGTTTCCGAATAGGTGAACTCCTGGTTTCCGACACACACGCGTAGTTTACAAAGTATTTCGGCTGTCACTAATTCTGACCTCATACTTTGGGGGTCATTCTGTTACACATGATTTTGGTCATCTTGGTGATGCATTAACAATGGTGTATTCAGGCTCCCAACAAGGAATTTTTGCCTGAGAAAAGTGGATCTTGTCTCCTTCCAAAAACATATTTTCAAAGTAAGTTTGCAGGTTGCATATGGCCTAGGGTGCGACAATCCCTCATTCTCACAGGCCACCTTCATTTAGGGTGTGAACTTCTCGCAGTTTTCTCCATACATAGGGTGCGAACCTGTTTTCAAACTTGGAAAAGAGAAGAGGTCTCGAGGGTTCTAGAAGGGAATCTTCTAGAAAATGAGTTGGCATCTGTATGGTTGTCATTTTACTGACTTCTCAGATTTGATGGGATCATCCTCATCCATGTAACCATCTCTCCTTCTCCTATATATTGAAAGGATTCTCATGGAAAAGGTTAAGCAAGATTAATTGAAGAATTGGTGAAGGAATTGTGTGAAGAACTATGCTTGGACAGAGGCTTGAAGGCTCTAGTTGGTCTATCAAGAGGAATTGGATCTTCTTCATGCAAGTACAGAGCAAGTGTCTGTGTTGGAACCAAGGGTCACTGGAAGGAAGATTGCGACATCAAGGCGATCATGTTGTATCTTCTACTTTCAATTAATATGATACAGCGGCATGTCCCTTTGCCATAAAGTCACTCTTACTTTATTATGTAATTCCTTGATCATATGCATAAGTTGACGTTGAATACATTTTTCTATCTTCACTTTGGTTGGTTGGTGTTGTCTTGGTCTTGACCTCACGAGAGAACCAGAGCGAAGCAGGAGCAACAGAGACCTAAGGAAGCGATACAAAGGTATGTCACTTATTCCTCCTTATTAGCAGATTCAATGATCACAACTTAGGGAAAGAGTCATGTCCTATCCTGTTTTGTTCTAGATCCAGGTGGATCTAGGGAGATCTGTTAGTGTCCGCACCTACCGATTAGTCCGATAACACCCCCTACATTGTTGGAATGAATATAATATGAAAAGTATTGAGAATTCAATAGGTCGATGATATAGACAAAGATGAACCAAAAGACCATATGTTTTCTTATGCCAGAATATGTGTAGACACTGACCTCAAAAAGGGGCTTCTGGAAACAACTCTCCTTACACTGGACAACAATAATCATTTACAAACATTCAATTATGAGTAGTTATCTTTCAAGTGCAAAATGTGCCATGAATATGGTCATTTTTCCAAATATTTCAAAAACAATCAACATGTCCAACATTTTGAGTAAGAAAATGAAGAACAATGGAAAATAGACAAAAGGAAGAAGGTTGTTAAACGCGTTGCACATTAAGCTATCCCTAAAGAAAGTATGGCACCCCTTGGGCCATCGGAACCTCTAGGATCCAATCAAGACATGACTCGTAGAGTGGAACACAAGACAATGGTGCATCCCACGAGAGAAGGGTTAGGAGCTACATCAAACATGTATGAAGTTTTGTCTCAAACTGAACCCTTGACATATTTAGAATTTTTGGCAGCATCCAAAAAAGCTTCTACATTCTCATCCCCTCAAATATATATTCTAGAAGAGATAGGATTACTCCCAAATGAGGAAGGAAAAGTTTCAGAGTATCTAGAAGAAAATGATCAAAGGCATGATCAAGCATAATTTTCTTCAGGTATGGTAACTCAAAATAAGGGATAGAAATAGGCTGGAGAGGAAATAAAAAAAGAAGTAGGGCTTGAGGACTAGTAGTCAAAGAAAGAGGGAAGAAATCCCACCAAGGAAAAGTGAGAAGAAATAGAAAACAAAAAAAAAGAACTAGGTACACAATCAACTACAAAGAGATCTCTTTGATCTAGACTAAGAATCCCAAAGAACCTTGGAGATTCACACTCAACCCATGGGGATGGACTAAAAAATACATGTAAGTAATGCATAATGTTCCCTGGAATTGTAAAGGTATGGGTAGTAGAACAAAATCATATCCACTGAGAGATCTCATCAAACAAGAAAAACCATCTATCCTCCTTGTCCAAGAGACACAATTAGAGAATAAAGAAGCAATATGATTATGCAAAGCACAATGAAAATTAACAAAGCAATAACAATTAGTTCTTGATGTGCATTTAGAGGATTTTGTACTATTTGTAATAGACTCGTTTTTCAACTTGATTTCTTTCATCAAGCATAGCATCTAATTTTAACAAGTTTAACTCATCAATAGAAAAGGTTGAAAATTAATATTGTAAATGCCTACATGCAAGTGAAATATAATAAAAAAAGAAGAATGTTGGGAGTCGCTCATCAAGCTTAGGGATTTTTAATACTCCCAAAACAACATTGTTGTTGGAGATTTTAATGTCATGTTAAATCATAGAGAAAACAGAGGGGGAAGTGTTGTAAGGAACCCCTTCAAAGAGAAGATGGAGGAATTAATATCCATTTGGGATATCGTTGAAATTAAACCAATCAAAGGCATATTCACGTGGTCGAATAAGAGGATAGACCTAGGATATATAGTGGCTTGTTTAGATCACTTTCTTATCCAAAGCAATTTTCTCTTAATCAATCATTCTATCACATCTAGGATTTTGGGGTGGCTTCAAATCATCGGCATATTGTGTTGCAGATTGAAGAAACTCCAAATTATGGACCAATTTCGTTCAATTTTAATCCATTATGGCTGCAAAATAAAGAAGTTGTGGGCATAATCTCCCGTGAATTGAACAAATGGATAATAGGATCCACTATCTATACATGGGAACATAAGCTTAAAGTAGTCAAGACAACATTAAAGGAATGGGACAAGAACAATTATTTTTCCCCAAATCAAGAAAAAAAGGAGTTGAAGGAACCAGGGGAAATATTAGGGGCTATATATCACCCATGGGATAATTTGCCATGTTTTTTTCAAAAAAACGATTTTCCATTTCCATTTTTTTATAAACATAATTTGCCCAAATTCTATAAAATAAAATTATTTTACCTTAAAAATAACAAAAAAAATATAGAAAATATATAAAATACTTAGAAAGTTGAATATTTTTACAAAAAATATCGCCAAATTAGAAACTAGACACTCCTTTCAAATTAGGATTAAAGAGCATGGAGCTTACATCAAGAATGAATGCACTTGCTCCTCAGCATTAGAGGAGCACTCTCTTAAAACAAAACACCACATATGCTTAGAAAACAACAAAATTCTAGTAAAGGAGGATCACCTCTGTAAACGACAAATTAGGGAAGCAATTGAAATCATCAAGCATCTTGGTAACCTGAACATAGACATTGGTCTAGAAATTAGTGAAAGTTGGATCAGCAATTGAAATCATCAAGTATCTCGGTAACCTGAAACATAGACATTGGTCTAGAAATTAGTGAAAGTTGGATCCCTTTGATTCACGACAGAGGGAATAGGTAAGAAGACTCAAGTTTGTTATGGTTTCTCTTGTTCTTCTTTACCCTTTTGTTTTTGTTGTCTGGTGTTTGATAGTTGTCTTCACTTCCCTCTTAGTCCTTCCCTAGCTTTATACTCGCCTTATCTCCTCTTTTATGCCTTCATACTTGATAGTTGTCTTCACTTCTCTCTTAGTCCTTCCCTAGCTTTATACTTGCCTTATCTCCTCTTTTATGCCTTCATACAATCACCTTCAGTAGTAAATTTTGTTTTTCTTAATACCTAATAATATCCTAATGATTTCTCCCTTAAGTTATTCTAATCATTTTAATTTTCTTTTTTAGTATATAAATAACTTTTCAATAACAATTTAACTAACATTATAAAAATATTTAATACTAATACCAAATTCTAGTAATAGGAACCTTGACCTATAATGATATTATTAATATTTACTTTCTCCTAAGTATTAATATTTTTACTAAATAATTTTACCCTTAATACATTTTAAATAATTAATGAACCTTTTACTATAAAAACCTTAATTACTTACCCTAAACATTAATTCTAATATAATATTATTATTATTCTTTAGAGTTTTTCTTTATGTAATTTTCCAGTAATTTTCCAATTTTAGTATATTTCTTAGAGCCTTTATAACCCCAATCCAACCAATATTATTAAAACCCAAAATATTATTATTATTATTATTATTATTATTATTATTATTATTATTAAAACAACACCTCTTAATAATACTTATTAATTATTAAAAATTTAATTTTAATTATAATTTTAAAGTTATAGGTAGTAGATTTGTAGGTTTCTTTCCCTTTTAGTATTTGCTTTATTCAGGCTTCTTGTTCTTGATATGAATCTTAATATGCATTAGAAAAGTTAACAATCTAATAATAAAAATATTATGGTTTCTTTAAATATATCTCTAAAAACTATTTTATTTATTTTTTAATTTTTCTACAATTCATAAAATTTATATGACAACTATTCTCAACCTTATCTTGCCAAAAATTAAAAAAATATTTTATTTATTTTTTAATATTTTAATAATTTATAAATTTTTATTTTTTATTTTTTTACTACTCATAAAATTCATATAATTTATATGACAACTATTTTCATTAAAAAAATAAAAAACTATTTTATTTATTTTTTAATTTTTTTACAATTTTTAAAATTTAAAAATTTATATCGCAATTA
>ML789938.1:82568-93836 GCA_009831015.1 Picea engelmannii
TCCTGTCAAAAAAAATAGAACGATTTTATTTATTTTTTAATATTTTTAAAAACTATTTTATTTATTTTTTAATATTTTTAAAATTCATAAAATTTATATACCAAATATTCTCATCCTTATCCTGTTGGAAAAATGGAGATGCGGGGTATCGAACCCCGTACCTCTCGCATGCAAAGCGAGCGCTCTACCATGTGAGCTACATCCCCAACCTACATTATTTGCTGTTTAATGGATTCCCCAGGTAGTTTGGTTGTGTATTAATGATCACGAAATTGGAAGCATAATCATCGGTTTAAGTCTGAAAACGCACGCAAAGGATATGTCTTCGTTAATATAATTTGAAAATAAGGATTATTAGAATATTAGAATATTTAATTTTTTTTTCATTCAAAACATAGGAGGGAATTTGAAATTTTCATCGAGACCTCCAAAATCTAAACAAAAATTTGACATCTTACCTTGGATAGCAAGAAATAATTTTTATGTAACGTTAATTCAAATATTTAATTTTGGTTGCAATTTCTTTTAATAACTTTTAAAACAACAACCACAAGTAGCTTAGTTTAGTTTTTGTTACTTAATTGAGCAAATTCGAACAAAATTCAAGAAAAGTGTAATATGAATATCATAAGTGTAATATGAATATCATGGATTATAATATATGTGGGAAGATTTAAAAAAAAAAAAAAATGTGACATTGAAATATATAATAATTTTAATTAAGGTTAAAATCATATATAAAATACTCTAAATTAAGGTTAAAATAAAAGTGTAGTTCATCTTAATTAGTATATAAAATGTATTTATAGATGTGAATTGGGTTGCAAGTTGCTCAAAACTTTTGAAAGGATTTTAGAAATAGAATCTGAATTTTTTCTTTCCATATTTTGAAGTCTAAATTACAGTTTTTATTGCAAGAAAGGTTGAAAGGCCTAATCCAGCATTATTAGCATAAACAAACTACAAAAACTGAAAATAATGAAACATTGAGCAAGTCCATTTCATATTCCAAAATATTACATGATCAACAATAACTGATATAACATGGCACACATAATATTGAATTCGAACACGCCCGCAGGGGTGTAGACCGATTGGCAAGTGCCGTGTAAATGGAAGGAAATGTGTAAAAAGAGGTCTCAAGGTTGATTCTCACCCCAATTTATCCGGAGGACGTGCTTGCGGGCGGTGTGATATCTCCCTAGGGGTTATAAGGCAGTCGACAGGATTCCATCCCATGTCACATGAGTACGATACTGTCGTTGTTACCAATTCCCCTAGTTACCAAAAAAAAAAAAAAACTCAAACACAATCATGCTCTCTCCTCAAGTGAGCAATTGATGTGTGCATCCTATGAATCTTTACAATACTTTAAGACCCTAATTATAAAAAAATAGCATTGTCCTCACAACCTTTCCAAAAGTGATTGACACTTATTTTGCTTAAAAGTTTACTAACTCAGCTTATAATCAACCTTTCCAAAAGTGATAGACACTTAATTTGTTTAAAATTTTACTAACTCAACTTATAATCGATGACATTCTATTCTATAACATGAACATGTGGCACTAACACCTAATTCCACATGTTTGACCACAAAAAAGCAAGCATGACTTTTAGATGCAATTTATTTCTCCTTCGATTAAGGATTTGAGGTCAAGAGGTGAAACCATGTCTCACAATCCAATTCCTAAAGGGTGCAATCCTCAATCCTTTTTAATTATTTTATGTATTAAAAGTGCAAGGAAAATATGAAATCACAAGGAAAAACCTACTCATTTTACAAAATTTCAAGTCCATTTCACGAAGAGGTTGGTAATTGTTGCCCAAAATTTACAAATAAAGAATGACGTTTGTCAATTTTCAATCATTTCAATAATGATTGTGGTGTTGAACACAAATTTGACCATGTATCCTCGCGGTTGTCTAGATTTATCTAGATTTATGACTCCAATTTTGATGAGGAAATTAAAGTATATTATTAACTTGTTATTTTGCTTCATTTTACAAAATAAAAATACTGTGTTATCATACACTTTAACAACCTTGTATACAAAACTTAGTATCATCTATGCAGACCAATAATCTTGTTGTTCAATTGTTTAGAGACATGAAACAATGAAGATGGTGGAATAGCTTCCAACAACCTCATAAATTGATTATCATTTGGAGCTTATCTAGAGCTCTCTTGACACTGCCTAGATGATTGTTTGCCAGATTTGCCTCCAAGTCAATGAAAAAAGTATACTTGAAATAATACATACAACTCGTGCCCCAATCCTCCTCTTTGTTCAACTCATGCAGGGTGCTCTTGTGGTGAGTGTGTGATTTAATCTTGGTCACATGCATGCCTCTCAAAATGAATATCGACAATGCCTTGAATAGATTAGATATTCCCTCTTTCAATGAGAAGGTCATTGTATTCTTCAACCTAGTGAGTGTAAAGGAGTAGTTATTTTTGTTGTTTGACATGTTGAGATTAAAAAATAATTTTAATGTTACTCACAAATGGGAAGGGAAGTGGCAACAAATGGGCAATGATGACCCATCATTATTCTTAGGAGAATTGCTCTAGAGATATAGAAGAAGTAATGATAAATATTATGGAAACATGGAAATATTATTGTGGTTGAAGACATTAATGCTTGTGAAGAGGGACGAGTGGATAGAGGGTGTGATGACCATTGTGCTAGATATATATGAGTCAAACATTGTGGTCATAGATACAAAGACATAGTGCACTCAATTCCTATTTTTCCCATGTTCCCTCTTAGGCACAATGGAAATTTCTCATAATGAAAATTTCCCATATGCCTTCCTAGATACAATGAAAATTTAGTTTATTGAAAATGCGGGAAGAAAGTTTCCATTTGATCTAAGAATTTGCATGATACATGGAAAACCAAGATGATATACAAAAGTTAAGGATGGTAATGCCCCAAAATTAAAGTTAAAATGATCCCTCAAGATGTCATTAAGGTCATCTTCTGTGCATTTTTTTTCTCATATTGTTTCACATGTGTTTCTAGATATCTCATCTTGCATTTGAGATAGAGTTATTTAACTCTATTATATTATATTAGTATTAACATTGTTTATTTTTACATGATGTAAATATAAATAACAATTATTTTATCTTGGTATACACAATAATTTTAATGATGGTCCTAGGAACACTAACATAATAAAGTTTGTAATTTTTATATTTTTTTAACCAGGGTTAAAATGGTTACTTTTCACTCATATTATATATATTTTTAATAATGGTCATTCTACAACTATGGCTAGTTTTAACATCAAAAGTTTATGATGAAAATTTTTCCATGCTAGCTAAAATGTTTTGATGCCATTTTTTGGTTTTCTTTATAAGCTTCCCCCAAAACTATATTACCATGATTCAAAGATGTATATTTGTTATTTGATTTTAGTGTTTGTTTAATTATTTAATTACTCCAGCGTAGTATAAGGGAGATGTAGCCTAGTATAAGGGAGATGTTGTCACGTTAGCATTATGTTAGATAACTTTATATTAAAAAAAATTAAAGTAGACTCAATAAAAAAAATTTAACAATAATAAAAATAAAATCCTTAATTAAAAGAAAAAAATTACAAGCACCATTACATATTACACACATATATATACTACCTATTTACATATGACAATATCTAAAACATTATGAATCTTTGTTTTACATGTTTTGTTAGGTCTTTTTATAATAATAATCTAAGTGTAAATGGAGTGTAACTTAATTTGACTCTAAGTATCAATGGTGTGCAATGTAGTTTGATTTTTTGATTTTTTAGCTAAAATAATGATTCTTGAAAAATTATTTTTTTATGCAAAATGAATACAAGGTTAAGAGAAGTTGTAAAAAAATAAATTGTAATAAAAAAAATAATAAATATATAAATTAAATATTAAGTAATAATAATTTAATTGTATTTAAATATACAAAGTATAATTATCAATAAAAATCAATTCACATTTAATGAATAGAAACAAGTGATAATTGTTCTCAAATTTTATCACCTTCAAATAAATGACTAATATGATAAGTATTAATATTGAAACTAACATAACATAGAATATATGAATGTGTAGATTTTCAGCTTTATTTTCTGTAATAATGGGTAAAATTTTCCCTTGAAATGTTGGAAATTTCAATATTTTATATACAATTTATCTCAAAAACTGAAACTAAACTAATATAAAACTCACATAAAAACAATTAAAAACAAAAAAAATTAAAAATATTAATGAAAATAATGACAATTAATAAAACATACTTCACTTAATGAAATAAATCACTAATCAAAAAAACCCCTTTAAAATCAATTAAATCCATTAAAATAGTAAGTACTAATAAATAAACATTAAAATTAAAAAGAAAATTAAAAAACTTTGACAAAAAATTAAAAAAAAATCCTAATTGAGATAGTAAAAAAACTAACGCAATTATCAATATATCATATTTTCTGTCCCATACAAACGGCAGAGTACTTTTTTTTGGCTTAATGCTTATTCACTAGTTATCTATATTCGATATTAGATATTCGGCCCTCGGTTAATACTACAGAATTAGATATTTTATGATATATTATTATAGTCTAGTTGGTTAGGATACTCGGCTCTCACCTGATAGACCCTGGTTCAATTCTCAGCAACGGAAAGTACGTCTTTTTTTTATTGACGGACAGCGCTGATTTGAAGTCATTTTTAATTACAAAAATATTTAAAAATATCAATCATAATTATATAATTTATTTTAATATTTTTAAATTAAAAAAAACAAATATCGTATATCCTTAAGTTTTAATAATCTTATTACAATTAAGAAATATAAATATATTATGTGCATCTCTAAGTTACTCTTAATATAATTTATTTTAATATTTTTAAATTAAAAAAGCGAAGTATCTATTTTAATATTTTTAAATTAAAAAAAACGAAGCCTACGGACAGCGCTGCCTTCGCCTCGATTTGAAGTCATTTTTAATTACAAAAATATTTAAAAATATCAATCATAATTATATAATTTATTTTAATATTTTTAAATTAAAAAAACCAAGTATCGTGGATCCTTAAGTTTTAATAATCTTAATACAATTAAGAAATATAAATATATTATGTGCATCTCTAAGTTAATCTTAATTATTTAAGTTAATCTTAATATAATTTATTTTAATATTTTTAAATTAAAAAAAGTTAATCTTAATATAATTTATTTTAATATTTTTAAATTAAAAAAACGAAGTATCTATTTTAATATTTTTAAATTAAAAAAACGAAGTATCGTGGATCTTTAAGTTTTAATAATTTTAATACAATTAAGACATATAAATATATTATGTGCATCTCTAAGTTAATCTTAATTATCTAAGTTTATCTTAATATAATTAAGATATATTATAACAATAATATTTTTTTTTAACAAATGTATCTGTAACATGGGGTATGTAAGTAATGATATTCAATTTTGTTTTAGATATCCATCTTTCACCAATTATGTTAACATTTAATAATAAATAAAGTGGATAATATTAGGTTTTCAAATGAATCAACTACTAGTAATTTATGTATATTGAATACTTTGTAAGGTTGTTAAATACTTAGTAAAGTTTGAGGATAGTGCTATATTCAGCAAACGTGCCTTTGTGGTTCCCAAAAATATGGGATGCTGTGATGTGAGGAAAACGTGGAAAAAGGAAAGGGTTGGTGGAATTTAATAATGTGATGGCTTTAGGAGGTGGATACGTGGTTGTGGTAGTGTAATCCATAAATGTTAAAATTAAGCCTAGGTGCCTGTAAAAAGCAATTTGAGTAAAGTGAGGCATTTGTAAAAGTAATTTCATTGACATTTAAAGAGCCATCCTCTGCATGCAGGGTTTCAAAGGCAATTACACTTGGTCATGATAGGCTCTCAAACATAACCACATGTAACCATGTGGTCATAATTATTTTGGTCACGACAACTTCTTAAACATAACCACATGGTTACGTGTGGTCATAATTCTTTTGGTCATGACAACTTCTTAAACATAACCACATGGGAGGTATTGAAAAGCCACATGGGAGGTATTGAAAGCAGGGTTGGTTTTTGTTTTATCTCTATGCTAAGTCTTGAAACGTAATCACACACAACAAAATTGTGAAATGTAAAAAATGTAATAGTGAAGAAGTAAATGTTAAAAGTTAAGTAAGAAACATTTTCAGTGGTCTGTTTAACTCTTGGCATTGTTGGTGTTTCCACTAAAAAGGAGAAAGTTCAACACTACAGATTCACAAAGCCCACACCAAAAGATAATATGACAACTGGGTGGTTTGATGGAGCTGCTCAACTAAATGGTCTTCAAAGTGGTGTTGGAGGGATGTTAATGATTAATGAACATTCGACATACAAATGGACCTTAAATTGTGGACGAGGTTCAAATAGTAGGGCATAACTCTTGGGTGTTTGGGCTACTTTAACTATGGCTTCTCGGCTAACCATCACTGAATCAAAAGTTTTTGGTGACTCAAGAAACACTGGCTAAAAAGGAAAGGAAATCTGCAGGTTCTCACTCTAGACTACTGGAAGGAAAGGATTAGAGACCTTAGCAAACTTTTCAGCCCAATCACCTTTTCTCATATCTATAGAGATAGTAATAAAGAGGCGGATCGGTTATCAAAGCAAGCCCTTCAAATGCAAACATGGAAGATAGATTACAACCTATGGGAGGATGGAAATGAGGGTCCTACTTTATTTCTAAATCTCTATTAGTTTTCCTTCGGGGATGCTATCTCCACTTTTTGGTAGTTCTTGCTCTTTTTGTTGTCATAGTTTGATGAACTTTGTTAGTTTTGATGCAACCTATGAGCTTGCTTCATTTTTCTTATCTTCCTCTCAATGTTGACTACTGATGTAATTTTATGTCTTGAGCACAGTTATATAATACAAATATAACGACAAATTTTCTGTGGAAAAGAAGTTAAGTAAGAAACATATTAATTTCTTAGTCCTATTAAGTAAAAGTGAAAAAGTAAACAAGTTAGGTAATGATAAACGTATGCATTCATAAATGCAAGGAAGTTAATATTAGCAATCTCATCCATTGATTTAGAGACGATGCAAAAATATTCCAGTATCTTCAATTCTTACCCATAAGATTAAGGTTTTTAATCAAAAGAGTGTTTAATCCACTGATTGTCAATAAAGGGATGCCTATCAACATAATTATAATATTTTTCAATTTAAAAATATTCAATGGAATTTGAAATTTTCATATCACTCTTTAGTTTTTTTTTCATAATCTTCATAATTATTTTATAGAAAGTGTTTTACAAAGTGGGATTTGAATTTTAGTAGGGGAGGATAACAACTTTCCTCTTAATCATTTCAATTACACCTAATTGACAAAAATTCATATCATTTTTGGGACATTTTAGTTTAAACATAATAATATTCAAAATAATAATTGATATATATATATATATATATATATATATATATATATATATATAAACAAAAACCGGGTCATTTGTATTATAAAAAATGGTTGTAGGATAGCTAACATCACTCGTCAGTAGTTAAATTGCTATGTGGAGGGGGTCCCTTTTTCCACAAACAAGGGGGTCTCATATACCAATTTGATATATGGCTTGGTCGTGACCTTAAAAATAGATTACTATTATTATTATTATTATTATTAGTTTCTTCATGTTTTAAAATGTTTGCACACATTAAAAACAAAATATAAAGTTTACTAATAGCCTATGGCATATCCTATAAAATATATTTAAGACACCGATAACTTTAAAAAACATAAGATAACAAAAGGCATGGTGACTTACGACCTCTTCCAGGATTGTAGCAGTATGTATTGAAGTCTCTTGTTCTCCAATTTTCATATCTTCTATCAATTGAATCATTATATTCGCCTTGTCTTGAAAACCACCGATTAAATGTCGTTGATTGTGCATCTTTATTTAAACTCTCCACCAATTTTTTAAGAAATTGCACTCTACCTCAAGAATGACCAACTATTGTTGAACTTGTGCCAAGGTGCTAATAACCTCTGCAATTTGTAAGATACATTGATGTTCATATTCATGAAATTTGGATATAAGAGTGAGAATGGATGCTCTATTTCTCTGAACCATTTCTTCATGCATCCTTAAAATCCTCCCGAGTTCTTATAAATCAAGGCGATCCATGATGTATGGTCCATCTTTGTTTGCAGAAAAGATATTTGTCACTTAATGATGCAACAAACCCATAAGCTTGGTTCAAATAACATTGATGAGGTTCAACATAGAACTCAAGGAAAATTCATGTATGATACACCTTTGTTTGTAGAAAAGAGAGTTGTCACTTAACGATGCAACAAACCCACAAGATTGGTTCAAAATAGAATTGATTGTTGAAACACACACTAACACNAACTGAATAAGATATATGCAACACAATTAATTATTCATAACATGTGTAACACAAACAACATGAAGTAGATACAATTTCTTTCTTTTATTTATTTAACTTGAATGAATACAAATAAAATCAATCATTTAATATATTCAACTTCAACTGAATATGAGAGATCCAACTCTCTGATACAAGACCCAACTTGTAGTTCTCAGATCCAACTCAGAAATGAGGAATCCAACGCTCATAACAATACCCATCTTGTTGATCTTAGATCCAACTGAGATGTAAGGAATCCAACCCTCATAACAAGACTTAACTTGTAAACATGCGCCAACCTGATAGAATGAACTTCCATTCAATCCATTATATATATATATATAATCCACCAAGACACACTTAGATTCACCACCACTTCTAGTTTATATAGTATTTCAATAGGTATAGGATTGAACCATTGTGTCTTTTTGACATGAATCATTGCACCTCTTCATTTAATTTTAACATAAATAATATTTTCCTTTTATTCATTAATTTACTGTGTAAGTTTCTCAATTTAATTAGAAGACTAATCTTGATTCGAATTTTGTTCTCATGAGTTGATCACGGATATGGATTGACTCATTATATCGTTCTCATGCTTCTGCTGCGTTCCCAAGTTTTCCAACAGATCATATTCGATCTTTTACTTGCTCTTTGTATTGTTATGATGTTAATCTTTGTCAAATTACTCTACATGCTCTACAGAAATACTCTACATGCCTTAAGTTGTTTACATAAATGAATTATGTATGAGGCACTTCCTTCAACCCAATGTTCAAATGACCATGGGCTCAAAACCACAGGCTTATGCATTTAAGCATTGTTCCTAGCGCTTCTTCTTTCATCCTTATTCATCCATCATGAGACCAGAACCCATGACCAAATGCAAGTCCTAACAAGCGCTAATCCGACGATTTCAACATTATCCTCGAGAATAAAACAAATCAATGATCAAGACTTAATCTGTGGTTGAGTGAACGATTTTCATTCACTCTGGGACTTCGGTGATTCGTGATGCCGAACTTTGTAGTCTCTCAATTCTCCCGAAGCAAATTCCATTAGAGTGTGTATCAACACTTCTATGCTTAATAACCTTCACATGTCTAGGAGCCAGGACTGTAGGATTAGGCGAAAGGTAGTTCTCAATTTTTGGGTATTAGGCTATTTATGACTCCAAGACTCCGGGTTACTCGAACTCTAAAGTAGTTTAATCCCTTCGAAGGTTTTCCCTACCTAATAAGTCATAAAGTTGTGGTGACCGTTTGCTACTAGTTAAATCCTCATGCTTACTCTATTCATCCACTATGCTTGATCAACGTTCGAGAATGCTCCCGAAGTGGATCAACGTTTAGTGTTACTTCACGATTCCGGCCTTCGGTGATTAGCTGATAAAGGAAGCTTAGATATCCTTGAAGTTAGCAATCCCAGAGTGACATGGATTGTTGACGTCACTGTTGACGTGGCACTGGTTGAGTGGTCTCCACATGTCACCTAGATTCATGACTTTTGTATACCTAAAATGCCCACTAGACCTTGACACTTGTCACCATCTGATTGGGCCACGTGTCCTTCCTAACATGGTCTTGTTGATGTGGATATCCTGAAGTGTCATATGTCTTTCTTCTTTGGATCATTACTCTATATTGGATAGTCTAGTTTTCACCTGAATTCTTGATCCAACGAACATGTTAAACTTACATGTTTTAGACTCCTTTTCACTGAAGTGGTCATTACCGAAGTTGACCATCACTGGACCCGCCTATCCTCATCCAATGATCACCATGTATTTCCCATATTTGATGGCCCTCATTCACTTAGGGACTTTGAGGCTCTGGCCTTCAGGTGAACTTACATGTTTCAAACTCTTTTTAGCCAAAGTGGTCAGCGTCGAAGTTGACCACTATTGGACCCGCCTATCCTCATGCAACGATCACCATGCATTTCCCAGATCTGATGGCCCTTATTTACTTCAAGACTTCGAGGGTTTCAAGACTTTGTGTCTTATGGGGTCTGCTTATCTTGTCCTTCCACTTGGTTCTACCCGATGATTGGGATAGATCTCGAACTGATCTAACAATTGAGAGCTCACTTGAATCTCCTCCATGAAATCTGATGGATCTTATTTAATCTCTCTCGATATATGATTTTGGCTTGATCCAACTGTCCATAATGCTACTGCTCCAAATCTGACGGTTGAGATTTAGTCCTTCCCAATCTCTGACTTCACCTCGATCTGATGGTTGTCGGGATTTCTATGGGATTTTGATCAACAGTTGACATATTTTTCGACTGTAACAAATTTTCCTTGTGATTCTTGAAGGGTTTCAATGCTCTTCTCTCTGATCTATTCATTGCTATTTCTCCTGAGATTTTAATAACTATTTGTGCATTCTTTTATGCATTGATCTTTAGTCACTAACCCTCCTGAGCTCTTAATTCCTTATGCTTTGTTACTCCTTTTGTACTTGGATTTGATGAATGCTATCTCTCTTAAGATTTATGAATATATGATCATTGTTGATCCTATTGTGATCAACAATGATCATGAATTGCTTCTACTCCAAGGTGATCTACCTTTGCCCCAAGGTGATATTCCTTTTTCTCTATTTACTGTACATGTTTGAATCATGTTTCCATCAATGAAAACACACAATCAATAATGCCAACAATCTCCCCCTTTGGCGTTGAGGGAAACATATCTATAAAACAAATATTTTTTCTCCCCCTATCACTAATCTCATTTTCAAGTTGGAGGATTGAACTTTTACGTATACAAAATACTGATATCAGATTTGTTTTACTGTTTTTCTCCTCTAACATCAAT
>ML789938.1:106979-150215 GCA_009831015.1 Picea engelmannii
AAAGTTAAGGAAGGTTTGCAGGAATGTGATCATATACACCAGGTCTATTATAGAGCTACAAATCATATTTGGATGATAAAATTGATGAGGGATTTTGGTTGTGGCACATGTTGAGTACATGGTTGAGACAAGTAGTTGATGAGCTGACACATACATGAAGTGTATAGTTGATGATGTTGGTAAATATTGATGATTCATAGTTTATGAGTAGTTGACACATGATTGGAACATACTTGGTGCATGGTTGATGCATTTGTTTATAGTACAGGTTGGTGCATGGTTGATGCAATTGTTTATGGTACAGGTTGATTATAGGTTGGTGCATGGTTGATGCACTTGTTTATGGTACAGGTTGATTACAGGTTGAGGTATAGGTTGATGCATGGTTTAGAATTATTGGTATAGGTTTATTGCAGTATATCTCACAGTGATAGTGTGACAGTGGTTCCATCATTCTACTTCTACTTCAGGGTGGCAGGACGGGGCAAGGACATGTGGTTGTAGCCACCTTCTGGTTGTATCCGGAAAACATTGGGGGTTGTAGCCTCCTTCTGGTTGTAGCCAGAGATTTGGGGAGTTGGAGCTTCCCTCAGGTTGTAGCCTGAGAAAATAGGAGGTTGGAGCCTCCTTCCAGTTGCAGCTGAAAACAAAGGAAGTTGGTGCTTCCAATGAATGTAATTCTTCAAGACATATAAGAAAAAAAATTCCGTGGTTTTCCCCCGATTTGGGTTTCCACGTAAAACACTGGTGTACTGTGCATGTGTGTGATTGTTTATTTATTACTACTCATTATTGGATAATAATTCTACATTGATATAACATTTGAAGAAAAAGGAATATAATTACGTTATTACTGATTCACCCCCCTCTTAGTAATCCAACAAAATGTGAGTAGAGGAAAATCGGGAAGCCAATTGCTTGATTGGCTACATTGGCACTTTAGCATCACTTGATTGAGTATTCATTTCATTAGTTTTAGATTAGATAGGAGTGTGCAAATAATCTTGCTGGTCAAGTAGTTTTCAGTTTGGGTTTTCAGCAGTGTGTACATTAAGATTGTAGTGGTGTATTTAGCGTTCAATTTTCAGTTGAGAGCATTGTACAAACTTTGGCTTTCAGTGGATACTGGTGACAGGTTAGAGTAGGGTACACACATGTTTTGGGAGCATCCCAATGGATCAGGCACCAGGTCTACAGGTTCTTTACTACCTCACTGGGAGGATAACATCCCTGTTGGAGCCAATGTTTTCACATGCTAATTTGTATTAATTTTTCCAAAGCATCTTGTCCTTGTGTTATCTTTCCACTCAGATTTTAAAACTTTTTCACCAGCTCCGTCAATCTCCCATCACCTAAATCCTTCACTTGAATAATCATCCAAAATATTCATGTCCTCCATGAGTCAAAATTGGCAATTATCCCAAACCTATATCTAGCCTTAATGCTTATCTAAATCCCTCGGTTCCATCACTTCATTCATTTTTACCCTTATTATCATATTCCCGTTGAAAATTAAAAATATTCCTTTTATTAAGCTTAAGCTCCCTTATCCTATCCACAAAGTCATGTGATGAGCCTCATATGCCCAAAGTCCTTAGAAAAATGGAAAACATGTTTATAATATTAATATAAATAATTTTATTTTAAAATATTTATATTAATATTTTGACCTCACGTCAAATCATGGGCATGAATCTCTATTTTTAATATTGAAAAGTCAAAGGGTGGATGGAGGGTGCATATACATTTTGGGGGTTGAAAGTAAATGAGGGTTAATTTTTTAAGGTAGGACGAAATCCAAATCATCGGGTTTTAAGTTGGAGTACGTTTCCTTAAATGATGCATTTCGGGGGTAAGAGTGGTGTGGATTAAGACCACTCCTCCCAATCCCGAAATAATATTGCAACCATTTACTATATGGTTTATGTGCAGCATAGTTTCCAGGAGTACATTTGTTGTATTAATATTCATAGTATATTTCAGGATTTGACCCCATTGCCCAATGTTTTCTTCCTCTTGTTTTTCCTACCAGCCCTTTTAAAAACCTAAACAAACCCGTCCTATTGCAGAATCTGACCTCTATGTGTCCATTGCCAAATATTTTTGAGTATCTTCAGTCTCTATATGTTTGAGAGAGCCCTCTATGGTTGGAAGGGTCAGAATCCAACCTAAAGTTGGTTTGTAGGTTACCTTGGAATTCCTTTGATGCAACCCAAAGAGATTACCGAGTGCTAACAATAGCAACATATCTTTCTTTTGAAGTTTCTCCTAATCTTCAAAAATGCACATAACTATGTATTCAAGATGGTCACGAACATCCTTAGTAACTTCAATATATAGACCATTTCCTGGTTCCATACTAATCACTTCAAATGTAGTTATAACATCAATCTTAAAATCTAATAGTTTTTCTTTATTGAATATTGAGTGCTAGCGGGAAAATACCCCTATAACTATACCAGGGTTTAAGATATAGACAGAGAAAATGACCATCTAAAAGTAAACCTAGTTTCTACACTACCCCAAACACACCAAAATAAATTAATAGAAAGCAATAGAAGAAAAGATCGGTAACTGTGCCTTTTATCCCACGTCTGGTGATGATCTCCCCAAGATCTATAGCTCTAAAGACTGCAAGTTTCCTCCCAAGGCTGACCTGCATCCAAGACTAGTAAAACAAGGGATACAAGCATGCTATTTCTATTCATGAATTAGGATTAGATATTAAATTCTATGTATAAATCAAAGAAAATACTCAAAACATCATCATTTGGGACAAGGAAAAGAGATTCTTGTATTCATCAAACAAAGACTGAAACTTACAATCCTTGTTGGCCACTATTCCGCTAACCTGGTTCAAGATCCTCTTTACAATGCTCCAATTGCACCTTCAATAAGCCTCTTCTCAAAATCTACTTATCACCTCAAGGAAAGGGAATGGATTGGATGGAAGAAAAGGGGTTGAAGAGGGAGTGTTGAGGCAGTAACTCACAAAAGGTAGCAAATGCTTGGGCAAGGAAAGGAAGTGAAATTGTGCAGAGTTTCATTGTTCTTATTCTTAATTGTGAAATGAGACCCCAACACCTCCTTTTATATACAAAATGATGGTTATTCGGTTGGGGGACGAGATATAGTAGGTGAATTGGTTGGGAAACCTCCAATAGCTCATGAATTCCATTGAATTCCTTACAACTTTTTATATCTTGCAGCTTTTGGAGGTATACACGGGTTGTGTATTGTGAAACAAGCATATGTACGAATATTTATAGCATGCATCAACTGTATGTACATGGTTTGTAGTGGTGTAGGGCGTGCACATGCTCTAAAAATTGTTTTTTTAAGTAGAGCTACTCATCAGTGATTTGGAAAATTATGCAAGTAAGAGGGCCAATGCCATGTATGCATGGGTAGGTAATTTTAGGGATATAATAGATGCCCCCTAATGTGTGAGGCCAGAAGAGAAAAAGATGGCCGAAATACATTACAACATCTTCACCAATGCACAAAATCAAGTGAGCCTGAGACCAGAGTTCGGGAGGTGCCATATTCAAAACAACAATTGTCTCTCTGAGGCAGGCATACCCATGCTCAGGATGAACCAAATCATGTTTTATAATCAAATACACTACAAATCCATGTCATATAACTATATCAAGTGTATCTGCGAGAAATACACAATGGATCTACATCTCAAAATCAGTCGAAGATATACAAGCATAGTATGTATCTTCAAGAATCTAGTGACGCATGCGACTAGAGATGAGGTATTCATAGCTCAAGAAACAACTTCAAGATATTCAAAACTCAGGTAGGAGTACAATGGGAGTGGATAACTCACTACCCTGAGGTCTTCGACAATCTGTCGGGAAAAAACTGGAGGATCTCGATGATCAGGCAGAGAACTTTGTCGATTTCAAATTTGAAATTGACTGGACTCTTAGGATGGTCGACTCATGGAAGTCAAGAGACAAACTGCAGAAAGTCTGACTCAGGTTGAGTAAAAATTCCCTTGGAAAAAAGAACAAAATATGATTAGACTCAGGCAACATGACATTGACATAAGTTTGTGATGCAAGAGGAAACACAAACTCTCCATATGTTTGGAAGAGTAACCAAACATAGGATGACACAACTATATGTAGCGAGAAAAACTCCCTAAGTTCATACTAGATCCTAATGCTTGAAGAACAAATGAAAGGATGTGTTTTGTCCAAGGGTGACTATATTTGCTTTCGAAAAAAGAATGTGTATTTCCCGTCCCCTACTTTTGGAATTTTTTTTTTGTTGTCTTTTTCAATTTTTAAAAAGATTGAAAAAGAATAAAAGAATGCTACTTTACAAAGGAGGAATGAGTGTCACGAAAATCAAACTGGTTCCAAGTGCATGGAACAAACTAATGCTCAGGGAAAGGAGACATGTGCAGGATAAGGACACTCAGGGAAATTCCTCCATGGGTCATGGTGTCAGGTCGCAGAGGAAAGAAGTGTTGCAAGGATTGTGTATAAGGAATGCTTCAAAGGTTCAGTTGAGAGAAACATGGAGCCGACATTAGGCCAAAGACGCAAAGGTGAGACCCATAATGCGATTAATCATGAAACAATGAGACCCCTTCTATATATTTTTTTACGAGCCCAGAGAAGGTAAGATCGATAGTTTTTTCATGTTTAGCGAGTCTGAAAAAACACAAAAGAAGACTCTAGGAAGTACCTTTTTCGTAGTTAGTCCAATCGGTTCGAAAAAGGGTTAAAATTGCACCGAAAATATGTCTATTCAAAACCATTTTAACAAGTGTGACAAAGACAAGATCACTCGAAAATCTTTTCAATTTTAAGGAGCCTAAAAAGACCTTAAGTATGGACTCACAACCTTTTTCTGAGTTTAGTCTCCTTAGCCCGAAAAAGTATAAAAGTAACCAAGGAGAACTCTCCCGGTGAGACGAATCTCCTGAGGCGTACCTTTTTCCGCTATAATCTATAGGCTGGAAAAAGGGTTAAACACATGCCAGTAGATGTTCTTCTGGACCAATTTAACGAGTGTGAAGGAACAAGGTCACTCGACGATCTTCTCAATTTTAGGGAGTCTGAAAAGAGCTTAAGTATGGACTCTGGGGGGGTTCCTTTTTCGTAAGTAATCTCCAAGGCCCGAAAAAGGTGATAAACCAAAACCAAGGAGAATGTTCCTTTTTCGAAGATTTAGTCCCTCAGGCCCGAAAAAGGGTTAAACTTATGCCTGATAATACTCTTCTAGCGAACCAAATTTCCTAGAGCATACCTTTATTCGTAAAATTAGCCATTTAGACCGAAAAAGGGGTAAACTACCATCAGACAGATGTACCTTCAAATTTGAGTTTGGCGAGCATGAAGGGAAACAAGATCACTTGACAATATTTTCATTTAGAGAGTCTGAAAAGGGATTAAAGAAGACTCCAGGGGATACTTTTTTCAATTAATCCAGACGAGACCAAAAAGAATAAATACAGTCTCGTTGGATGTTTCTTTCAAATTTCAAAGAAATCTTGAAAGACAACAAAGCATGCTCATTAGGGAGTCCCAAGGGTAAGGCCTAGGATGATGATGAAAATAATAATGAGGTTTCATTACATAATCATGAAAGGACTAACAAGGAATCCCAATACTATAGTCATAACTGACAACATGGATGCCAAAAATGAAACAAAGGATCTACCTAGGGCATCCACGTAAAGGTAGGCTCTACCACCTAATTACGACACTTCTAAAGCAACAATGAAGGTTCCATGTCACACTTCAGTGGGGTCGATCCTATGGAAAAGAAAAATAGACAACGAGATGTAGAAAGTGGGAATGAAATCCTAACTTATATGCAAAAATTTGGAAAAAATGACTTTTACCAAAGGATATAAAAAAATGTGACCCATCGAAAAAAATCACCAAACAGAAAGGAAAAGAGTACCGGAACGACCAATAGAAAACTCAGAAGTGAAATCGAGTGATCACCAAGCCACGGAAAAATTCAAAGGGGGTAAAAAGGAGGCAAAAAGGGCCAAAAAAGTCTATAAATAGAAGTGGACAACCCATTTTTACCATTGCAATTTGAAAATCAACCAAAAGGTGAAAACACCTCTTTGTTAAAAGAGTGGATTACGGGGGCTTTAGTGGACGAAACGATCTTCTTTTTGGACCAAGTAAGTACAAAACACCTATAATTGAAATTCAATACTTCCTTTCAGTTTTAATTTTGTGTTTGGAGGGGGCACACTCTTGTAAGAAGAGCGGCCCTGCATGTACGTGGATTGTCCAAGGCCAACCTGCGTATGTACTTGGGCAGAAGACTACACAATCCATGTACATACACGAATGTGTAAAAAGAAGCTCGTGTACACCCTCTAGTACTTTGAAAAAATAAAAGTCAAGTACTGACTCCTCTCTATTTTTCCATGTAACAAGATGTATGTTCACTAGAGAGAGAGAGAGAGCATGAGGAGCTCGACGTCCTGGTCGAGGAGGACCCTGTAGCCATCACTACACTAAAACAATGCAGGTTATGGAAGGTATTCCAATGTCTATTTATGAGGGCACAATTGATTCTTCTCAATGATCTTGTGGAGTATTAACATCCTGATGTTGAGGCTTTCATGCTAGAGGGTCAATCACTGACCCCAACCACAAAGGATATCTACTTCTTGGTTGGCCTCTCGAGAAGAGGGGAACCAGTCAACTTGAGGACCTTTCCTCCAGAGCCTTTCAACATTGAGCACTACATTCAAATGTATTGTGAGGCCAACACTGAGAAGGTAGATTATTAGGTGCCAATCCACGATATCACCAACCTCTCTTTGTGTGTAATCTTAATTTTGATCTGTGGATTACTGTATCCGCAACCCTTCATCAGGCCTGCCGAGAACACATGCATTATGCCATTCAATGCTTGGAGGCCACCATTGTTGACTGGAGTACTACCATTCTTGTATGCATGAAGAGACAACTTACAAAGCGTCGGTGTTACACGTCAAAATTCCTCACTTTGATAATGTCCCATTATCATTATCGTAAGTGTCGCAAGTGTCGCAAATGTCATATTTTTCGTCCTGCATGTGTCACATTGCGGACGATACCATAAGAACAATTGCTACACCCTCTAAGACATGTTAGAAGAGGAAAACACAACATTTTTAAAGATCACACAATATGTTTCCTCTAATTTTTGGAGATCAGCTCTCCCCTGCTCACGTGCAGGGAGTGCTAGTGCTCCTTGTCCACTTAGCAGGGAGCGCTATAGCGCTCTATTGCTATATTTTAGGGAGTGTCGATTGGTTGAGATAATCTTGGGAATAAATCCCCCTTATCTCTAAGGACAACTAGAAATGATCCAAGTTGGTTTGGCTTGAATCCAAGCTTTAGGTTGTATCTAAGGGAGATACCACAACTAATGGAGTCATATCCTCAACTTATTCCAAATATAACTAAGGTGGTTGAGCCTCTCAAAGCCTATAAAATGAGGTATTATCATGGTGAAAATGAGGAGAATATCAGCTAAAAGTATTGTCATTTCGATCGTGGATATTTCAAGCAAGGGGTTGGACAAAGAGGACTTGGTGAGACTGTTGCATTTGCATCTACATATTGTAAGAACCTTGTTTTGCTCTCATTAATATATGCTTGGCATGTTTCCTTCAAGTTTGTGTATGATTGCATAGGCTTGTCTCTTCTTGATAAATCTAGTTTAAACTAATCTCGGTTGAATAGGAAGGATGCATTGTATTTGTTGTCTATTGAATTGTAGATCTCATTAAAGATCCTGAAGATCAAGTTCATCCTGGACCGAGCAAGGACAAGCTTCAGAAAAAGATACATCATACTTTCTTCCTCTTTTTCCTTTGACTAGTTTAGCTACATTTAAAGGAATGTCAGTGTCCAATGTTAGCATTTTTCTTTCTTGGTCATAGGGGTCTAGGATCCAAGAGGACATTCACCTGTCTGTAGAGGAATTTTCCTACAATAGAAATTGGCGACTCTACTGGGTAAAAGGTTGTGTTAACACAGTGGGTTGGGAATTCCCTTTTAAAATTTTTGCAACTTCGTCGTGATGAGGACAATCTCGGGCGTAATGATCGTCACCACAAATGAGACATGGGAATTTCTATTTTTGTTGTGGTTTCTTTTCAGTAGAAGGTGGTAGAGTTTGTGTTTTTGGATTTTCATTATTATTATTTTTAAGTAAAAAATATGGAGCCTATTATATTATCATAATCAAGATACAATAACTGTTTGCGATGCCAACTGTCCCGCCTAAGCAGGAAACCGAGATAGCTGGGCATCCTGTGCCATGTGTTTCCAATGTAACAAAATTGACATGGTTCCGTCCTTCCCGAAGGAAACCAGGACTGTCAAACTGTAAACATATGAAGTTTAAACTGTATGCCATAAACTAGTTATAAGAAAACTAAAAACTAACTGGGCCAAAGCTTAGTTCAGAACCGGAAAAGAGATTCCTGACCAAGAGCATCATTGAACCTTTTTGCCTGTACGCTCCTCCTCGTCCCCATGTTGTCGCCAGCCTGCTGGAAGCACGTAAGGTTGTGCACAAGTTGGGCATTTCCACTGTGGAAGAGTTCTGGAGTGGGCTGCGAAAAGCATGTCAAGCCGTTGATCAATCCTGACAAGGCGAAAAATCTGGTCATCCAACAGACTCCTCAACTCGAAGATGAGAGCGAGGTACCCCGAGTTGGTGAAGAGTGGCTGCTCCTTCCAGTGGCTATCGACGAAAGCGAGGTGTATGGGTTTTGTCGTGTCTTTACTTGTATGCACCGAGCGATTGAGAAGCTGGGTCGCCGCCTCCATGGTTGCACCAGGAGGGGTTTCTTATTCGACAAAGCAGGTGGTGAAATGCTTCTCTGGACTGTTGGCTTTGTAACTAGGATGAATGCCCGCAGGCGGAGGCTTGTTTTTCGAGCCAAACTCAGTGGGTGGATTCCAATTGTCTGGTACTGTGAACAGAGGGAGATTGGGATAGCTCTGCATGGCGTCCTCCAAGGTAATTTCCTCCACGTACGCCATGGGATGAGTTCGTGGTCTCCTACTCCTTCGGTTGGATGCCATGGCCAGTGCCTGCTCAAAATTCTTCTGTCTTTGGCATCGAGATTCGACCGTGTACCAAGAAGCACCCCTGTGCGACTTTCCTTGTGCTCTGGGCATGGTAGAGGCCATGGAGCTGACCAGGGTTCCCTGCAAATGGACTTCTCTGCTCCAGAGCTTCGATGAGACCTTGAATCTCTGCTCTGGTGGAGTGAACTGCTGTTGCTCTAGTGGAATGAACTCTTCTATGGATGAATGCCGCTTTGTTCTATCAATTCCAGTGATAAGGAGGAGGGAAACCACGACCGCCATAGCCATTAAGGCTTGAAGCTGAGTGCACTGGTGCCTGGTACTATTCACTTGCTTGAGGGGGCTCATCACTTGGGTGTGGCTGCACCGATCCATGGTGTGTTAATGGTTGAGGGGATGGCCACTGGTGGATGCACTAATATTGCGTCCTGGCATAAATCCGCGTGGCTCTGATTCACTACGTGGCACCCCATCCAGGGGATGTAAGTCTCTGGTGGCTAATGTTTGGCACCTAGTTGCAATGTCGGAGCCATTTGAGATGTGGGCTTCCTAACAAAAGTATTCGGCTTCCATTTCGACTGCTTCATTTGCTAGGCAGTCCGCTACCCTGTTTGCATCTCGCTTCACGTGGGAGGGTATGATGCTAAAATGGGGTTGGAGGAGGCGGTTAAAATCTTCTAACAATCCAGAGAGTCACCAACTTGGTGAGATTTTTGAAGGGAGGCTTCTGTGAAGAATCTTGGTGATTAGCTGAATGATACCTTGTGAGTCACCCTCCAAGATAATCTTGTGGTAGTATTTATCCATAGCTACTTGGAGACCCCTCAATAGTCCTGTTAGCTTTGCCACATTGTTTTTTGTTTCCCCTAGGAAGCCAGCTACAAGACCAAGGATCTCTCCTTTTGAGTTTCTGATCACGGATCCATATCCTGCTGTTCTCGGGTTGCCTTTGGAGGCTCCATCAAAATTTACTTTGAGGAAGTGTGCTGAAGGGGGGGACCAAATGGTTGGGCTAGTTTGTTGGTGCTCATATGTCCTCGGTGCTGGTTGATTGATTAGAATGGGCTGCCATCTTTGAAGAATACTCTATTCCTCAGGGTTGCAGTTGAGGTCCTCTGCTTTTCATGATTTACTTCTGACTGTTTCTTTGATTAGTGATATGATTTTCTCCCATGTGGCTTCTGGCGTGGAATCTTGGGAGTGGAATATTCTTTTATTTCTCTCCTTCCAAAGTTGCCAGAGGATGAATCTTGGTAGAAGCTGCCAGACGTGATTCAGAAGTGGGTTGTTGTAGGTGATGCGGTCCCAGTTCTCTATTGTGTCATTGATGCTGCTTTGAAGTTGGTTGGATTTGCGCATTATTTGCGCGCTCTGGTCCCAGATTCGTTGGCTGTAGCAACACCCATTTAAGAGATGTTATTTGGTTTCCTCTTGTTGATAGAAGAGGACGCACAGGGATGTTCCAATGAAGCCTCTTTTCCTGAGGTTGTCCCAGGTTAAGGCTCGATTATGCACCACCATCCACAGGAAGGTGGAGACCTTAGGCCAGAGAGCGGGATTCCAGACTTTGTTCCATATGGGCTCCTGGTTTTTGCCTTGGGGATTTCCCTATAGGAAGTAGGCTTCTTTTATTGTGAAGGTGCTAACTGTGGAGTATCCCCATCTCAGGATGTCCAACCCTTCTCTGTTGGGTATTTTCCGGCGGTTGGCTTGAAGTTGCTATCTCTGTAGATTGAGATTCTCTGGGACTCTAAGGTCCTGATTAGAGGTTTTCCATTGGCGCCAAGGAAGCTGTTATTATTGAGGTTTCCAAAGGTCCTTAACCCTTAAGGAGGTATACTGATTGAGGGCTCCCTTTAGAGTGGATAGTTCCTCCATTTCGTTCAGGGGTTTGAATTGCTGCCAAGAGTCATGCCAGAACATGGCACTCTCTCCATCTCGGACCTCCCAAAAAGCATGGTTTTGGACCAGAGTACGATTTTTCCATGTTGTGTTCCAGATATTGGAGCCTTAAATTCGGTTGTTATGCCTGATTAGCTGATTATCTGGTGTGAGGGGGGCATACTTTTGTTTCCATATTTGTGCCCAGGCAGCTGTTGGAGTTTTTAGCCAGCGCCACTAGATTTTGGCTCCCATTATTTGATTGAGTTTCCCCGGGTCCCGGAGACCCAATCCTCCTTGGCTTTTTGGCGTGCAGAGTCTGTCCCAGTTTACTAGAGCCCATTTCTTGTTGGGTTGGTGGCCATGCCAGAGGAAGTTTTGCTGAAGGTTTTTGATGGCTCTAATGACTTGTTTAGGAGCAGCCAGGGCGATGAAGAGATAAGTAGGAAGAGCCTGTAGAATTGATTTGAGGAGGACTAGTCGAGAGGCGATATTGAGAGGTCTAAAGATCAAATTGCTTAGCCTGTTGGAGATGGAAAGGAGAAGGCTATCCCAGGAAATAGATCTGGCGGCTTCCCCCGTGAGGGGGACGCCTAGATAATTGGACGGAAGGGAGCTCCTGGGTATTCCTAGGAGTCTGGAAATATGAGTTTGAACAGAGGCTGGAGTATTGAAGAAGTAGAGCTTCGATTTGTCATAGTTGAGGGACATGCCTGAGGCTTCAGTGAAGTCAGAGAGGATGGAGTTGAGCTTGTTGGCCTCCCAAACCGTGGGGGATTTTAGAAGGAGGGTGTCATCGAAAAACTGACTATGAGAGGGTGCTGGTTGAATGTTGTGTAGTGGTAGGCCTTTGAGGGAGCCATCGGTGAATGCTGCTTTGATATATCTTCCCAGGCCTTCCACCATAAGTACAAACAGGAAGGGCGAGAGGGGGTCTCCCTGTCTGATGCCTCTGGAGGGTGAGAAAGGTCTGGATGGGACACCATTTACTAGGATGGAAAAGAAGGTTGAGGAGGTGAGGTTTAGGATCCAATTGACCCAACACTGATCAAAACCAAAAGATTCCAAGATAGCTCTAAGATATTGCCAGCTGGCTCGATCAAACGCTTTTGAAAGGTCGAGTTTGATCAACATACCTGGGGTCCTTGAAGTCTTGAGGGAGTGGATGACCTCGTGAGCATGGATGACACTGTCCATGATTTGTATTCCTTCTACATACCCTGCCTGCTCCTTAGAAATAACATGTGTCAGAATAGGTTTGAGTCGATTAGCTACTACCTTTGTTATTATTTTGTAAATGACATTTCGGAGGGCTATGGGTCTGAACTGTTTGGGATTTGTGACTCTTTCTTCTTTCGGGATGAGGGTTAGAAATGTTGCATTAAGGGCCAGGAGGACTACGCCTGATGCTCTCGATTCCTCTACTACTTCCAAAACGTCTTTTCTGACCAGGTCCCAGCAGTGGTGGAAAAAATCACTAGTGAACCCATCCGGGCCTAGGGCCTTTCCGGGAGGCATGGCTTTTATTGCTTGATCCACTTCCTCTTGGGTAATGGGTAGTGTTAATGCAGCATTTTTCTCGGAGGTTACCAATGGAGGCATGTGTCTGGTGATTCTTTGTATGGCTTCTGTTCTATCCTCCTTGGTTTCTGTTAGAAGGTCCTGGTAGTAGTTGATCAGCTCAACTTCGATTTTAGAGTGTTCTTTGACTGGGTTGCCTTGACCATCCTCTAAGTGGGTGATTCTGTTGACGTGACGCCGATGCATCATTGCTCTATGGAAGAATTTTGTGTTCTTTTCCCCTTCCTTGAGCCATTATACTCTGGATTTTTGCTTCCACAGAATTTCCTCTTGCTTTCTTCTCTCTTCCAATTGTGCTTGGAGCTTCTCCTCATCTCTCATTAGATCACTGGTTCTGGATCCAGAAATGAAGGTGTTTTGGATCTCCGCCAGATTGCTTTCTATGTTACGGATGCTTTGAAGTATATTTCCAAAATTGTTCTTGTTCCAATGTTTCAACAACTGCTTAAAGTTTTTGAGACATTGCTGGAATTTGTACATACTAGAACCATGATATATTTCCGCCTATGCCCACCAGGATTTGGCTAGCTGCCGAAAATCTGGGTGTGAGAGCCATAATTTTTCGAAGCGAAAGGGCTTGTGCTTGGGAATCTCTCCTGTGTCTAGATTGAGGGCTAGAGGCCAGTGGTATGAACCAACTTTTGGTAGAATAAGGATTTCCAGATAGGAGCCTGTCTCCATTAATTCCTCGGTGACCAGGAAGTGGTCCAGTCTGCATGCAATGTGTTGATTGCCCGATCTACGATTGGACCAGGTGAAAGTACCATTGCTATTTTCTATATCGACTAACTTTAGATGATCAATGAGAGTTTTGAACTTACCACTGTCTTGCTCGAGCTTTTTGGTGCCTCCTGTTTTTTCCTCCAGTGATATGATCATATTGAAGTCTCCTCCTAATATCTAGTTTTGAGTTGTCACCAGAGTCTTGATTAGCTCGATCCGCTTCATGAGTTTGTCTTTGTCCTACTGGTTGTGGGGGCCATAGACGTTGGTGATGGTGCCTACCTGATTTGAGCCGGTGACCTCGAAGTGAGCCGTTATTGTTCCCACGGTTGAGAAGGATTTGCTGATACTGATGTTGGATGGGTTCCAGAGGATAGATAGGCCTCCAGAGGATAGATAGGCCTCTGGAGGTGCCTGTGGAGTCTGTTGATATGGAGTTAGATTCTCGCCAGATACGCTGAAAGATGGTTTCAACTTCTGTTTCTGCACATTTGGTTTCCTGTAACATTAGAATGTTTGGGTTTCCTGCCTTGATGTAGTCTCGGAGGATCCTTTGTTTGGATCTACCATTGAGTCCTCTAATGTTCTAGGTGATGATATTCATCATTAAGAGGGTGGTGTTGTGTGGAGGTATACCTTAGAAAGATTGTGAATCTGACCTGAATTTATCATGAGGTTGTCCGCCTCCTTGATCAGCTGCTGCGCTGTTTTATGCCCTCGTCTTTTGTTTTCTCAGAGAATTTTATTCGAGCCTGAGCTCGAGTCCATAGCTATTCCCAAGCATGTTGTGGATCCTGCTGAGGATTTGAGAAAGACTTTATGCACCTTGCGCAGTTGTTCTTCTGGAAGGGTCTGCAGGTCCTTTTGATTCAGGGCCTCCTCTAGCTTTTCGAGATCTATGCCTACTAGATCTCGATCATCCAGCTGCATTGGGGTATCCCCATCTCTGTCTCCTCTTTCTTCTATGTAGGTTTCCCGACCTTGGGGAGGGGGGGAAGGATTTGGGGTGTCTTCTTGAGGCTGTTGAGAATCCTTGTGTGGGTCTTGGATTTCCTCATCATCTGGCAGCTGGTTCATAATCTCATAAGAATTTTTGGTAGCAATTTTTTGTCTGGAATTTGGGATCTGCCTCCTTGGTGGGTTTCTTCTCTTTGACGCAACCGTGATGAAGCATTATTTCTGTGTGTTGTCATTTTCTTTGGTGGTTGGTTTGATTAGGGGGCAGTCTTTGTAGAGGTGGCCATGCTCATGACATCTCCTACATCGAAAGGGAATGTGCTCGTAATCCAGGGTTTGTTGCCAGTCCTCATCCTGGTATTCAAGAGTCACCGCTCCAGGGAGTGCCTTGGAGATATTCATGTAGACATAGATCCTGGCGTAATAAGTATATTTTCGCTGTCTTGTGGCCTCTGAGGCTTTGACGTATTGTCCTAGAGTGTTCCCTATGCCCATTAGGATCTCCTCCAGAATCTCGCGGTAAGGAGTATAGGTGGATCCATACAGGGGCCATAGTGAAATCTTCTTTGTCGGGTCTAAATCTTTCAGTCCAAAAACATAAGAATATCCCTGTTGAGTTGAAGAAATACGACCGATTTTCAAATATCCTGTCCTTGTCCTCTAGATTGTATAGAATGATTGTGAAGAAGCCTTTGGAGCTGAGTTGGACCTCATAATCCCCTTTGGGGTTCCACCAGTGCTTGATCCATTTGTTGAGATCCCTCTTTGTTGGCCAAAGTCCCAGGAACTTGCCTATGAGGGCATGTTCTCTCATAAAATGTGTGTGTTCTCCTACTTTGGTTGAGATGATGAGGTATCGCGGTGTTTTTTCCATTTGTGGAATGCATTTGCCTGGCTCCCATCCTTGAGGTGACTTTGTATGGGAGGTTCTTGCTTTCGTCTCCATTTCCTTCCTGAGGCCTTGTTCCCTGGCCAAAATCTGCTCACGTATCTGCAGGGGCGGCTCAAATGTGGGGCGCTTCACTCTAGTGCCGGAGCGGTCATTGGCGGTGATATTGCTGTATGAGGGGGGTTGCTCCCCCTCTTCTATGCCCATTTTGGTGGATCAGTGAAGGCCGAAGGGCTTTGTCTCGTAGTTGGACGAGTGTCGCGCGTGAGTTCTTCATTATTATTATTATTATTTTTAGGTTTATTTTTTGTTTCTTCTTTCCCATGGATTGTTGCTAAGAGACAAATTGGACTGCATTCACCTTAGAGATTTAAGTCGGGGGGGAGGTAGAGGAGAGTGAAGTCAAACTGGTAATGGGTGAAGAAACAGAGCGATTAGTCGATTTGGTTGACTGTGATGAAGATTGGGTTTTGACAGTACCGATGACTCTATCCAAAGGCTTTCTTTCAATCCATAGCCATCAAGGATGCCAGTACAAGTCAGTTTTGGTGATGTGGAAGACGGTTTGGATGGATCAGTAGAAGTACGGGGATCATTTGGTATCAAATCATAAAATGTACTATATTGGGAGTAAACCAAATCTAAATACTAAGCTCGAGCAATGGATTCTTCCTCAGGGACCACATCACCCATGGCAACGTCACGAGAAATTGGGGGTAAAAGTGATTTAGTAAACCATTCATGCAATAACTGGTCAAGAATAGTCGCTTTAATCAACCTTTGTCGTCGTCTCCACTCATGAATGTGATCAGAGATATGTACGGAGTTCATTTGATGAAGTGAGGTTAAGAGTTCAATAGGCATCTCGTAACGGATGGGTAATTGAAAATGTTGGAGAAAATCCATATCTAGGGAGTTGAAGTCTTGAAAGGTGCCATGTTGAAGTTCAATATACCATTTCGCTGTGGAATCTGTGAGTGTGCACTGGAAAAGATGAAAACGTATAGAATCATACATCAATGAGTTTGATGAAAACCATAGATGGAATGCCATAACATGGTTGTTCGGATCTTCCCCAGTTTTACCGTCAAATTTAGGGATGTCATAAGGTAATTTAGCAAGAATTATCGACCATAAAAGAAAATGTAATATGGGATCATTTGTCAACCAAGACAAATCTAGTAGATCCATCATGGTGAGGAATGGTAGTTGTCTGTTAACCTAAGGGTGATACTAATGTGGCATAGGGACACCAGTGGGGGCATAAACTAGTTGAGGCGGATAATTGTATCCAATAGGCACTCCCATATATGGTTATTGTTGACCAGTATAAGACGAATTCGATGGTTGTTGAGGAACGTTCATGAGTGGAGGGAAACCCAGTTGATTATGAGGAGTATAATTTGGTTGATTAGGTTGTGGGGGATAAACAATCTACCCTTAAGGAGAGTAAACAACTTCTCCCTGCAGAGGGTAAACATTAGACCCTTGGGGAGGATAATATTATTTTCCTTGAGGACCCCAGGTGGGATTTGGGACACCCAAATAAGGTTGCCCAAAATACAATTTGGAAGGAATAGGATTTGGTACTCCTCCTTGTGGGTTATGGTATGATTTCCCTCCTTGGTAAGGTTGATTAAACTTACCTCCTTGGGGTTCTCCCTAGGATTGTGAAGGGTTTCCAACAAAAGGGGGTTTCCCCCCTGCCATAGGTTGTGTGACAACTGTGGTTTGACCAATAAAAGGGGGTTGTCCTCCAGAAGGTATGTGCAAGGGTGGTTGTCCCCCATAAGGGAAAAACCCACTAGATGATGGCTGCCCCCCAATCTGGATTTTTCCCACAGTTGATTGTGTGTGTATGGGAGGTTTCTACATTTTCTGATGTATTGGTATTCCAACAGGATTATGTGGAACATAAGGAGTTCTAGTGTGAAAAGGTGTAGTGGTGGGAGTAACGATCGAAGTACCTTGTGTGTGATTATGTGTTACGACTCCAACATTATGTTGGATTTGTGCTGACATAGTAGTAGGATTGTTTACTTGTTCAATGGGACAATCAATAGTATTAACAGACGGTCCTGCCTCAGCAGTAGCAGAGGAAAGAGGGTCATGAGGATCAAGAGGTTGTCGACTAAAGTTGAAATGTTCGTAAATATCACCTCTCGATGGAGTCCTTCATATGGAACAAACATGTGTTTGTTGTGGATTTACCATGCTAGCAGACCGAACAAGAGTTGTTCAAGAGGAGCTTCTGACAAAGGAAGATGATGAACTTCCTCTTCTATTATGTTACTGAACGAGTCTAATCGAACAAGGAGTGGTTCAAGAGGAGCTTCTGACACATGGATAGTATGAGGAATGGGATCCTCAACCGTAAACAAGGCACTTTCAGGTTGCTCAAGCCCCCGTCCCTCTAGTAGTGGGCAATCCCAATCATCCTCCTAGTGAGGAAGCCTTGTCGAGTGCTCATATTTATATGTTCATTGGGATTGATTTAACCACTCACACCACAACGTATGACACACTGAATAAACTTGATAAAGATAAGGTCACTAATGGTACCCCACCGGATCCATCTCTCACCACCGTTAGTCCTCCATGTGGGTCACTTAAAATTGAGAAGCCCACTTTCGACTATATTTTCGCCCTCCCAAGAGCACTATTCAAAAATCAACTTTTAATCCTAGTTCATGTGCCACCAAAAAATACAAAATTATTGAAGATTTGGATTAATAACTATGTGCTATGTCTTCTCTTTAAGTTCTATAGAATTTCCCAAGTCAACATAGAATTCTCTTGGCTGCCATCGATGCCATTGATCCTGATTCATCAAATAATATCATGTTTAACCTTGATAACTTCAAGTCATGACTTTCCCACTAGCTTGCTTTTCAAATTGACGTGGTTGTTCATAACCAACACATCCACCACACCATACTACATGAGGGAGCCTCCATTTGTGTCATGTCATTATCCTATTGGAAAGGATTAAAATCAATTGCACGTAACCAATCCCCTACAATGTTACGGGAATTTGATGGGCGAGGTTTTCTTCCTCACAGAATCTTGGAGTCCTTAGCCATTTAGTTGGGAGGAAAGACTGTCTCTATTGATGTAGAGGTAGTTGATGCTCCCCTTGATTACAACTTGTTGTTAGGAAGAAGCTGGTTTTATTCCATGAGTGATGTCGCTTCATAGATATTTTGATGTGTACAATTCCCCTATCAAGGTAAAATTGTCACTATCGACCAGTTAGATTACTGTACTCCTGCCACCAATAATATTCCTTTCTTGGGAGATAGTAAGATAACTTATGAAAGTGTTGGTGTAGGTATTTTAAAATATTCTTTCCTTATGGTTACTTTCCCTGCACCACACAACACATTGCCACGATCAAGATGATCTCGACTGTGGCATATCAATCTTTCGAATCATCTGATCCTTGGGTTGTGCCTAGTCCTTTGGAATTCAATGCACTAGGTGATGCTATGCCACTTAGTTCCATTGAGGCTTCATATGATTCTATCCAATCCGCCTCTCCTTCTTTGGACGACCAACATCTATTGGCATCCAACACTTATTTTTTTCCATCTTGGTTGGATTCCTTATCCTCTACTTTCGACTACATCCTACGTATTTTTCCATCGGATGAATCCATTATGGAAATGCTTATTATCGAAGAGGTACCTTGGGATGAAAACCATCATTCATCATCTTTTCTCCCTAGTCTAGATGAAATTGAGGAATATATACACTCTATCTTCCCCCCTGATGTTGTTTATTCTCCCCAATCTCCTATACTTACCCAGGATACTACTTCAAAGGGGAATTTGGGAAACATATCTTCTACCATTACTATCAATAGTTCGATCAAGGAATGTATCATGGAAAATGTTCATCTCGATGATAATTGTTCACCCGAGGAAGTGGAAGATTACACTGCTTTATTTAAAGAATTCCACAATGTCTTCGCTTGGAGTTACAAAGAAATGTCAGGGATGGATCCATCGATCGTTGTGCATGAGATAAAAAATTACCCAAGCATTAAACCTGTATGACAAAAACTCCGCTCCGTTCATCCTAAGAAAACTACGGCCATAAAGGCAGAAGTTGAAAAACTGTTGAAATCTGGCTTTATCTATCCCATCCCCTTGACGAAATGGGTTTCTAACATCGTTTTGGTGGATAAAAAACAAGGAACCATTCGTGTCTGTGTCGATTATAGGGATATCAACAAGGCTTGTCCAAAAAACAACTACCCTACACCCTTTATCGACCAAATCATCGATAATTGCGTTGGAAGCATTATTTTTTCTTTCATGGATGGATTCTCAGGGTATAACTGGATCGATATTCTACCAGCTGATCAGCGTAAGAAAATCTTCATATATCCTTGGGGGACATTCGATTATCATAAACTACCTTTTGGTCTAAAAAATGTTGGTGCTACATTCCAGTGGGCCATGTCGTATGCTTTCCATGATATCAAACACATTGTGGAACCCCACCTTGATGATTTACCCGCTCATTCATCTAATTGACAAGATCATATTGGTCATTTATAGGCCATTTTTCTTCGATGTCGGTTTTACCATATCCATTCAAACCCTCACAAAATCATTTTCACTGTCGAATCAGGTCGACTCCTTCGTTTCTTCGTCTCCAAAGATGGGATTAGGGTGGATCCCTTAAAAATTAAAGCTATTCTTGATTTACCCCCTCCCAACAATCTGACCCAACTGCAAAGTTTGCAAGGGAAATCAAACTTTCTTCGTCGTTTTATATGTAATTATGCCGAGCTTACTAAAGGATTTCTGTGATTGTTGCAAAAATACACTCCTTTCATCTGGGATGACACTACTCAACAATATTTTGTTTCTCTTAAGCACGCATTGACCCACAAACCTCTCTTGCATCCTATGAATTATGCACAAGACTATATCCTTTATTTGGAAACCTCTACTTCCACTATTTATATGGTGTTAGTTCAAGAGGACCCTAATGGTGATGAACATGTGATCTACTATCTGAGAAAGAGTTTATCTGGTCCCGAAATCCAATATTCACAGGTTGAAAAGTTGGCTCTGGAAGCTATCATTTTCATCCAGAGGTTTCACCATTACATCATGTTACACACTACCACGGTCATTGCGGACTTGAACCCCATGTACCATATCCTGACACATTAAGTTCTTGGGGGAAAATATTCCAAATGCATTTTTATTCTTCAAGAATTCGATCTCGAGTTTGGCAAATCAAAAGCTAAAAAATTGTTGGCTTTTGCAGAACTCATTTGTGATCTTCCCCATGCCGATGAAGATACTGATTCCAATGATTCTCTTCCTGATGAATCTCTGTTTCATTAGCATGTCAGACCCTTGGTATGGAGATATTATTATCTATCTTCAAACCCAATGTTTCCAGCCCGATGTTTCCCATGAAGAACGTTGTCGTATTCTCCACCATTCTAAATGCTACCTTATCATGGACGACAGTTTGTATCGCCATGGTATTGATACTGTCCTACGACGTTGTTTAACCCATGATGAGGCTGAACGCGTTTTGAATGATTGTCACTTGGAGCTTGTGGTGGTCATCTTTCTGGGATGGCTACAGCCCAAAAAATATTACATGTTGATTATTTTTGGCCCTCCATCTTCAAATATTGTATTGAGGCTGTGAAATGATGCCCACCCTGTCAAGTTTTTCACAAAGAGGCACACACCCACCCTTCTCCGCTACATCCCATTGTTTCCATTTACCCCTTTGCCAAGTGGGGCATTGATTTTATGAAATGTAAGCCTACCTCAACCAGGGGCACAGTTATATCATCGTTTCCATTGATTATTTCACTAAATGGGCTGAGTCTATGCCCACATTTCTTAATGATTGTCATACTACAACTCTCTTCATTTTTAACCACATCATCACTCACTTCGGTTTCCCATAAGCCATTGTTACTGATCATGGCTCACATTTTCAAAACCATATGATGAGTGAGTTGCATGTCAAGTTGGGGTTTCTCCATGAAAACTCATCCCCTTACTATCCTCAAGAAAAAAGACAAGTTGAAGCCATCAATAAAGTCCTTAAGACCATGCTTCAATGCATGGTGGGGAAAAAAAAAACTTCTTGGCACTTGCAACTTTTCTCCGCCCTCTGGGCTTACCACACCTCAATGAAAACTGAAACTTGATTCACTCCTTTCCAATTAGTATATGGAGTCGAAACAGTGTTACCAATCGAGTGTGAGATCCCTTCGTTGAAACTCACTGTAGAACTTTTTCCTCACACCTCTGTTGAATAGGAACGATTCCTATATTTAACTAGGTTGGATGAAACACGTCGCGATGCTGCTCTCATCAATGAGACGTATAAAAAACAAATGAAGAGTCAATATGAAAAATTGGTTCAAACTCGTACTTTCGCAGAAGGAGACCTAGTCCTCGTTTATGACCAAGCTCATGATAATATAGGGACATGAAAGTTAGAACCTCTATGGCATGGGCCCTATATTGTAAAATGTGTACTACATAGAGGTGCCTACGAGCTAGTTGACTACGATGGAATATCTCTCGATGAGCTCTGAAATGGGATTTACCTCAAGAAGTACTATGCATAGAACATATGGCATGTGTGCTTTGTACACTATTGTACTATATTTTTTGATTTTGTGTCTTTTATCTTGCGTACACGAGTTTTTTTTAGCTGCTTATACTTTGTCTTGTGATTGCGTGCGCATATGAAATCTCCCTTTCCCATATTTTTTAGGTTTGTGAATGGTGCTAGTCAGCACACCTAGAACATTGCTTCTACAACTTGGGTCATTTACCACTATGATGAGTAGGTGATTTCAAGAGACATTTTCTTAGGATTGACAACCAATAACATGGCATAATATCATGCTTTCATTGGACTTTTAACCAAGGCCTCCTCTCTAGGTATATCTCATCTGATCATCAACCTAGATTCTCAACTCGCGGTTTGTCATATTAACCGAGTTTACGTTGTTCGCAATCCTGTCCTATTACGTATCCACCTAAGAGTTCGTTGTCTTGAAAGAATGTTTGAATTTACACAATACAGACACATACTAAGAGAACTCAACACAACGTCAGATTCACTAGCAAATTATATTTTGGATCGGTATCTCACGCATAGATAAATTTTTTATAAAGAAAATGAATCACATGTACATTAAAACATCACACAAGATATATATATATATATATATATATATATATATATATATATATATAATGCGTGATAGAAAAAGTTTGTTTACATCAAAAAGTACATAATAGGGTAAAATATGGGCCCTCATGCCCATGATATCATCATGAAAATACTACAAAATATGTGGAGGATCCTAGTCCTTTTGCACCACGTTGTGCTCCAAGAAGCACACTACTGCGTGAGCCACTCGTAAGAGAAAGTAGTTCAAACTCTCAGGAACACCTATTGTATGCCTCTACATATGAATATGTACGTATTTCCTCCTAAGAGGTGGGACACCCATAGTCAGACCTCAAAGGTTCCTCTCGACCTCTCGAAGTCCTCCCACTTCCACCTATCTAGGTGTGATGACTAGCGCCATCCTCAAACCATGACTATATGCACATCTCCATGAGGCCCTAGTGCTGACATCTCTATCGAACATGATGCACCTTTGTCTGCATGATGAAACAAAACATCGTTTAGATCCCTCTTTGTACACATAAAAAAAATATAAAATAAAAAATACATGAAAAGGTTTAGTTTCATACTTGACACATCCTCGTCAATTCCCTCTGGGAGCACTAAGTCTACACTGCCCCAAAAATCCACCCCGACATATGGAAAGTCCTCAATAAAAATCAGTTGTAAAATTGAACGTTGAGGCCTCATTCCCCAATCTCAAGGAAAAACTTGTCCACCTTTCTATCTGTGGCTCGGTCACTGGTTTTTCTATCAACGCAATCTGTGGATGCATTTGGGGTATTCATTCCAAAAAGAATGAAACTAAGAAAGATTCGTAGCCAAACTTCTTCTTCCTTCCAATCCTGCATTTGATCCGTTCCTTCACATTCCAAAGGAACCCTGCACTCCAGTTAAATAATTTGGGCTCCACACATCATAGAGCATATGTCATTTGAGATCTTGAAGCTAGGTGAGCACTCGTACTACCTTCCAAGTTGGTAATGGAAAATAGAATCAATCTCAATGTCAAATCCCTCACGTCCTTGATCACGATTCATCCACTGAATAATTGAGATACTGGAATACAATGGTCAACCACATATACCTCGGTGGGATGATAATTTTCTTGATGCCCAAACAGAAGGATAAGAGCTCCTCTCCTTGAGAGGCCGGTCAAAAAATACACATATTCAAGCTCAATTTTGAGCAATTGTGGTCCAATACGAAATTTTAGATAGTTGTCTTAGGTTGATGGATAGTTGGTATGGATTTTTGGTTGTCATTTATGCCAAATATTGGAGAGTGATATTGTAGATTGATGTCAACCCTTGGAGAAATTACGGTAGCGAATTCTGGTAGCACAAAGGTTTGGGTAATGGACCCAAGGTTGTTTCATGTATAATGGTATGAGTTTTAATATATTTGAAGGTAAGACTATTCTATATGGATATTATATCTCATTCCATTTCCAGTGGTATGTGGAACCTCTCACAACTCCTCACGGTTAGAGAGTTATGGCCATGAGAAGTTGGAGAACCCAGGTTTGGGTAATGGACCCAATTTTGTTTGATGGATAATGGTATGAGTTTTGATATATTTGAAGGCAATACTATTCTAGATGGATAATACATGTCATTCCATTTCTAGTGGTATGTGGAAAGTCACATAACTCCTCATAGTTAGAGAGTTATGGCCATGTGAAGTTGGAGAACCCTCATGAGTCATCTAGAAGCCCCAAAAGGTCAAAGTAGTCAAAATGGTTTAAAATATTTTTAGAAGGTAAATAATAAATTGAAGTGATGAGTGTACTATAATTCAAAGTGAATACAAAAATATTTATTTAAATAATAAAGTTAATGGAGAAATTACTAATTTGACAAGTAGTTAGAAGTGGGTTAGCCCTAAAATAAGGAAAGTGGTTTAAGATGGTTAGAAGGTAACCCCTTGAGGTAAAGTGAAGTGATGAGTGTACTATAAGTAAAAGTGGATACAAAATAAATTATTTAAATAATAAATTTAATGGATAAATTACTAATTGGACAAGTGGTTAGAAGTTGGTTAACCCTAAAATAAGGAAAGTGGGTTAAGATGGTTAGATGATAACCCCTTGAGGAAGCTACATGAAAGTATAAATAAGAGGCAAGGCTCTCTCATTTTATATCACACTTGAGAATATTGAATATCTACAGGTGACTAAGGTAACCAAAGGATATCTAAGAAAAATTTCAGAGAGAAGGTGAAGTAAAGAAGGCTGGAATTCAACGGAGGATAAATTCTTTTGCTGATGCTTTCTAAGGTATGTTATTTACATGTCATCTCACCATTTTAGCAATAAAGTTTTTTATAGAATGATTTAGTCCGTGAAATTGATAAGACATTGATAAAACATATCCAAGTAGTTGTGGTAATAATTTCATCTTGTGGGTCGTTGTAGTTTTGGAGTTACACTCTGTGGAAAATAAGGTTTGTGGCTTGTCCTGAAACTAGTCTAAAACAGGTGTTTCGGGTAAAAACGCCATACCTTCTGCATAACAGATCCAAATTAAGTAAGTCAAAAATTGTTGGTTAGAGTACCATATTTAGTATTACATGTAAAATTTTCATATCCATACAACACATATTCTGTGCGGGGCACGCTCTACAAGTTCCCTCTCTAGAATAAGCCATAATTCAACAAGGTATGCCATTTTTGCTATAACTCCTTTTCTAAGAGGTTCCAAGTAGTGACACCTGCAAGAATTTCATCAAACACATTGAAGAACATTGTGTAATATTTTCAGATCTTTATTCATTACAGATACATAGTTATGATTATTTCAAGTTAGGGTTGTTGACTAATCCAAAACCAGTCATGTGAGACTAAAGCAAAGTTTGATGAAAATACTAGTCTATTGTTGTTAAAGTTAATGAAGGTTTGCAGGTATATGATCATATACACCATTTATATTATAGAGCTACAAATCATATTTGGATGATGAAATTTATGAGGGATTTTGGTTGAGGTACATGTTGGGTACATGGTTGAGACAAGCAGTTGATGAGTTGGCACATACATGAGGTGTATAGTTGATGATGTTGGTACATCTTGATAAGTCATAGTTGATGAGTACTTTATACATGATTGGTACTGTTACACATAAAAATTACTCACTTCAATGATGACCTATTTTCTTCGTTACAAGTGTCGCAAGTGTCACAGACATCATACAATCATATTTCTTATGTTGTATCTTGAACGACATCACAAGGAACACTTGAAGACACCCTCAAAGAATGGTTTAAGAAGGATAAATCATCTGATGGAGAGTAGAAAGATTTTTCCATGAAAAAACCCACTTAAACATGAATTTTGAAGGCCATCGCTTCCCTACCCACTATCAGGGAGTGTCAACACTCCTTTCCCTCCTTTGGCGGTGCGTTGCACACTCAGTGCCCCATTTCGAGGGAGCATTGGGCTATTTGAGGAAATCTTGGGCTGTTGAGGAAAATCAGGGAAAAATCCCCCTCATCTCTGGAGTTGGTTGGATTCAAATCTGAGGTCAAGGATGGATATTAGGGAATATCCACAATTGATGGACAAGGATCCTCAACCTATCCCAATAATATCTAAGGTGGTTGGGTCTCTCCAAGCTTATATAAGGAGGCCTTCTCGTGGTGAAATAGAGGGAGAAATAGAGAGATACCTAACTTATTATCTCATAAGGAAGGAGAGGACATTGAAG
Organism: Picea engelmannii; assembly: GCA_009831015.1. Taxonomy (NCBI): domain Eukaryota; kingdom Viridiplantae; phylum Streptophyta; class Pinopsida; order Pinales; family Pinaceae; genus Picea; species Picea engelmannii. Next base: position 132,995 of record ML789938.1, read on the forward strand.
ACATCAAACTTATGATCTGATAAGGGAGATAATCAGTAAAGCATATTCATTTTTTATTGTGGATTATTTGAGCAAGGGGATGGACAAGGAGAGCTAGAAGAGGTTGATGCAACTTCATCAATGGTCTGTAAGTATTTCTATCTAGTTCTCATTAATACATGTGCTTGGCATGTTTCTTTCAAGGTTGTGTATGCCTACATGAACTTCTCTTTGATAGATAGATCTAGTTTTGGATTAATCATGGTAGAATAGGAAGTTGTTTTGTCTTTGTTGTTATTGGATTGTAGGACTTGTTGAAGAGCTTGGGGATCAAGGCTCAACTTGGAATGGGTGAGGAAAAACATCGACAAAAAGGTACATTCTTCTTCCTTTTCTTTATTTGATTGACTTAGTTAGGTTTAAAAGGATGTTAGTGACCAAAGTTAGAACCTTTCTGTCTTGATCTTAGAGATTTAGGGTTCAAGAGGAAATCCACTGGTCTGTAGGGGGATTTTCCTATAACAGGTACATACTTGGTACATGGTTGGAGGAACTTGTTAGTAGTATTGTTTACACATGGTTTAAGAATGATGTAGCATACTTGTATTGGTATATTATTAGAAGAACATATTGATCTTGGTGATGATTATGAGTTGTTGTGTTATGGTTGGTTGATGCACATCTTTGAGAGTTGTCTTGGTGATTGATCTTGGTGAGTAGATCTGATTTGGTTGATAAGATTGATGAGTCAGGTTTTTGTGATAGGTTGTTTGGACAGGTTATTCATACAATTTTGGTGCATGGTTGATGCACTTATTCATGATTATAGGTTGAGGTACAAGTTGGTGCATGGTTGATGCACTCGTTTATGGTACAGGTTGATTATAGGTTGTTTGGTACAGGTTGGTGCATGGTTGATGCACTTGTTTATGGCACAGGTTGATTACAAGTTGAGGTGCAAGTTGATGCATGGTTGATGCATGGTTCAGGTTATTGGTACATGTTGTTTGGTGCAGGTTTATTGGTACATGTTTACATCAATATATCTCACAGTGATAGTGTGACAATGGTTCCATCATTATACTTAGATGTCAGGGAAATTGGACGGGTCAAGGACAGGTGGTTGTAGCCACCTTTCGGTTGTAGCCGAAGAACATAAGGGGTTGTAGTATCCTTTTGGTTGTAGCTAGAGAATTAGGGAGTTGGAGCTTCCCTCGAGTTGTAGCCTGAGAAACTAGGGGGTTGGAGCCTCCTTCCAATTACAGCTGGAAAACAAAGGAAGTTGGTGCATCCAATGAATGTAATTCTTCAAGACATAAGAAAAATCATTCCGCAGTTTTCTCTCGCTTTGGGTTTCCATGTAAAACACTGGTGTACTGTGTATGTTTATGATTGTTCATTTGTTCATTTCTTATTTACTCTGTAGTTATTAGATGATAATGCTATTGGATGATAATGCTACATTGATATAACACTTGGATTATATGGTTAGAAAGGATTAAATTTCTCTATTATTGATTCACCCCCCCTCTAAGTAATCCAACAATTGGATTCAGAGATGGTTCCTTCAGAAAAAAGTTTAGCCACTAGAAGGAGATCATGGATTATTCTAAGAATGGAGTACCAATGTTTACATGCACAGGGACATTATATTTGGCTATTAGTTGTTACATGATATGATAGTTCAAAAAGGGAAAAGACTGCAACCAAGAAGGAATTGAGGAAGAATAACAAAATAACAATGGATTTCATCTGGGAAGGATTACATAATCCGATAAGAGAAAAGGTTGGTAAATGTTCATCAACAAAAGAACTTTGGGATAAGTTACATGGCATATATTCTTCACCCATCACAAATTTAGAAAATTTCAAAGAAGATGCAGATACAAATCAAGAAGAATTATGTTCACCATGTCAAGGAGATTCAGAAGATGAAGAGTACATAATCACCAGAGGTATGTTGTTTTTTTTTAAATTATGAAAAACATGGATATCTTGAAATAGAATGCCATGAAGGAAATGAGACAGAAAACTAATTGAAAAGGAAAACAATTATGAAAAAGAATTGATTAGTTCTTTAGATGAACTAAGAGAAGAAAACAATTCACTCAAGAAAGAATTGATGAAACAAAAGGAAAGTGTTCACATTTTTTAAGAAACCCAACAGATCATCAAGAACTTAAGAACTTAGCTAGAAGAAGCCAGACAGATCGAAAAAAATCTTGAATATCAAAATCGGTGTTTGGAAACCAATATAGCATCAAAGAATGAAGAAGCATAAATGAGAGAGAAGATATTGACAGATCATCTTAAGGAAAGAACTAACGATCTAAACTAGCTTGAGGCAGAGTTTGGTGAAGAAGAGAAAGGACTTGAAGAAGAACTAGAACACACATGAGGTGTATAGTTGATGATGTTGGTACATCTTGATGAGTCATAGTTGATGAGTACTTGATACATGATTGGTACTATTACACATCAAAATTACTCACTTCAATGATGACCTATTGTCTTCGTTACAAGTGTCGCAAGTGTCTCATTTTAGCTACAAGTGTCGAAGACATCATACAATCATCTTTCTTATGTCGTGTCTCGAATGACATCACAAGGAACACTTGAAGACACCCTCAAAGACTGGTTTAAGAAGGAGAAATCATCTGATGGAGAGTACAAAGTTTTTTCCATGAAAAATCCCACTTAAAATTGAATTTTGAAGGCCACTTTCTGAGGGATTGCATCGATCTTCCCAAGGTATTAGAAATGTGGTCCTCCACATCATCAGCCCCTAAAGTACATGCTGGTGATTCCTTGTGGACTAGTGATGTTAAGGTCTGTAAGAAGAAGACAACTGTCAAATTTCCTTGTATGTTATGCGAAGGTGATCATTATTCTCACCTTTGTCCTCGTATGAATGAGCCTTCTTCTCTTTTGGAAAATATTCAACTCCTGACTAGTTATCATAAGATTTCCCCCAACCCATTGTTAGTTGATAGAATAGTCAATCCAGTTCCATCCCTGGTCAATTCGATTGATCAGGTGGTCAATCTAGTTTCATCCTCGGATGAGCCACTAACCAAAGTAGTTGATCCAGTTTCGTCATCGATAAACCCCACTTTTCATCTGAAAATTGAAACCCAAGTGACTGATCCAGTCCCATCATTGGTCAGTCCCAACCTTCATCTGAAGAGCGCCAACATGGTCAATCCCACTCCTCCTCTGACGAGTGCCAAAGTGGTTTCTCCGGTCCCTTCATCTGTCAATCTGGTTGATCATGTCATCAATATGGTCACGTCCTTAGTTGAACCAGTTGACAATGTGGTTGATCCAATCCGATCTTCAGTCAATATCACTCTCCTGTTATAGAGTGAAACCAAAGCAGTCGATCTGTTTCTACCTGTCGACCCCATTCTCCCCTTGGATAATGAAACCCAAGTGGTCAATTTGATGTCATTATCAATTGATCCTACTCTCCTGCTAGAGAGTAAACCGGATTTGGCCCACGTTTTTCTCGTTGATACAGAATCTACCATGCTGGGAGGCATTCCTCCCTCTCCCATGAAACCCCCTCCAAGTAATGAGGCCATATTTTTTTATTGGGTAGTGATAACTGGACCTCATCTTCCCTCTCACATTCCTTTCAAGATTACATTACAGGTTTGTGGTCGGGATGTTCCTCATGCACTGATAGATTAAGGTTTGTTTGTTAGTATTTTTTCCTCTATTGCTTGGCAAGCTTTGGGTTATCCTCAACTTGTGCCAGTTACCTAGACTCTGTTCACTTTTAACAGAAGAACCAATCACCCTTTAGGATTCCTTCCTCAGTTTCCTGTAACTTTAGGAGGGAAAACTGTCTTTATTGATTTTATGGTAGTCCAGGACCCCTTGGATTTCGATTTACTCCTTGGGTGCGATTATGTCTATGCCATGAAAGATATTGTGTCCACTCTCTTTCATGTGATATCTTTCCCTCACGATGCAAGAATGGTGAATATTGATCAACTTTCGTTCATTGGCCCTGACTTGACTATCAACCCAATAACCTCCTTACACGGTTCTTATACAGTCAGTATCACCCCTTCCACAGGTCAATTATGTGGCGTTGTCTCCCATGACTTAAAATTTCGATGAATTAGATCTGGTAGCTGACATGGTGATATCTTTGGTAGGGTTGTTGGAGCCTGATATCCTTACCCCTGATGAGACTCTCGACATGTGTTCCTTCTAGAGCATTCTTCTTCCATCCAGGGAAGATCTCTTGGAAGCCAAGACTACATTTTGTCCCTTGACATGGTTTCCTTCCAGAGTGTTATCCTCTTGGAAGCCATGATCAAGAAGAGTCCATGAGAACAATTTTCCTCTCTGTGGCAAGGTCGTTAAAAAATGAAACAGAGGCTATGAGCATAGTTTTCCTCTCTGTAGCAAGCTCATTAAAAACTGAAACAAAAATCCGAGGATTGAACCTGGAGCCTTGAGCATAGTTCTTTTCCTGTGAAAAACTCATTAAAAAAATGGAACAGTCACCTCTCCTATCAAGTCGAGTCCTTCATCAGGTGTCGTATTTCAACCTTCATTTCATCAACCCTTATCCTTTTTCTCCATCTAGTAGAGAAATTGGTGACAACCTCAAAGTCAGTGAATGAATTGAAGCTTGGGGGGGCATGTCTCCAGCCTTTTATTACCATTCTAGAGTTATGCCACTAGATTTTCAAGTTGGGGGCATAGTATCGACCATCCATGGGTATCCCAACCTTTGGAAATTACGTTGGGAATTTACAAGCATAATTTAATTTTGTTTCAAGCTTGTGTAAAAATGAAACCATTGCCAAGCTTAGTATTTTTTCTTTCTCACACTCGAAAATACATGAGAATGTAGCCGAGTAGACTTTTATCACTTTTTCGGACTCGTAAAGGTTATATGAAAAAGGAACCCCCTGGAGTCTCCTTTAATCTCTTTTCAGACTCTCTAAACATGAAAATATTGTCGAGTGATCTTGCTCCCTTTCACACTCGTTAAAAGGTTTTAAAGGGAATCTTGTGAGTGGTAGTTTATCTATTTTTCGACCTCGAGAGACTAAAATTATGAAAAAGGACAACTATGGAGTCATCTTTAAGTTCTTTTCAGACTCTCTAAACATGAAAAATCACCTAGTTTACCTTCTCTGGACTCGTTAAAAAAATCATACATTGAAGGGCCCATATGGGACCAAACCCTTACTTCTTCTAGTTCGTTAAACAAATGAAGAGGGACTTACCGAAGGTGATTTATATCGAGCTCGTTAAATCAAAAAGAGATACTCGTCTATCTGGATGGGGGAAAAATTAAAGGAAGAAAGCCAAGCAATTTTTGGGAACATTGCAGGTCACTCTTATGGTCGCCCTTGAACATGACACTTTGACTTTGCATACATTTTAATCCACTGAACCTCTGCACTTAACCAATCCTCTAAGTTTCTTTACTCCTTTGGGTCACCCGACGAAAGTCACAGTATCCATTGCATCATCATGTTTTGGTCCATGTCATGTTTCTGCTGTTGTGCCTCAGTGTTCAAGGGAAGTATCTACCTCGAGAGTCAACCATAAAAAATATCCGGTTTCAATACCCGTGTCATTCCATGTTCATTTGATATACCAATTTAAATCTCTATGTTAGTTTTGTGTCGTTGATTGTGGATACATCAAGGCCCTCCTGTGCCGAGTCTATTCCTGTCGGCCTCAACACATTATCCAGGAACTAGACCTAGAAACTAGTTAGTACCTTGGGACCTGCATGCCTCAATGGTAGGCCTCCTCGCTTCCGACAATGGGTTTACATCATCGACCCTTGATCAGATGATTCCATGAATGTTTGACTTCAGTTCATTTATCCACATTCGCTGGAATGTACTAAGGTACCTTGGGAATCATTGACATCAATGGTGATTTCTCTCGCACTTGTTAACGGTTTACCTCATTGACTGGTAATCAAGTGGTTTATACCATGTTCGACATCGAAACATCTATTCACATGGTTAGAATCATACTGCATCTAGATCGGTAAAAAGACCCTGGGTTGAGTGATCACTCTGATATGTACTTTACCCAGGTTGTGACGAAGTTTCTTTTGAATATTAACACATAAACTATCACATAGATCCACTTTGTATTGGTCTGTGGCTATGTATTGTCATCTCATAGATCCACTATGTATTTTTCGTGGCTACGATTAGTTCATGTCATGGAAGTATAGATCCACATTGTATATTTGGTGGCTATACTCTTTGTTAATATAATTATGGATCCATAGTGTATCTTATGGCGGCCATACCTTGCAAGTCTTTATCACCCAAGCATAGGTATGCTTGCCTTGGGTTTGAAACATGTCATAATATTTTTTTGATGGTTGTGTGCAGCTTCTACCAGGCTCTCCAAGTCCATACCCTTGCTCAAAAAAGTCTACAAAGTACTTTAGTCATCGGTTTTTGTCTTCTAACTTCGCACTTTGGGGGGCAATCTGTTACACATAAAAATTACTCACTTCAATGATAACCTATTGTCGTCATTACAAGTGTCACAAGTGTCACATTTTGGCTACAAGTGTCGCAAGTGTCGTAGACATTATACATTCATCTTTCTTATGTCATGTCTTGAACAACATCACAAGGAACACTTGAAGACACCCTCAAAGACTGGTTTAAGAAGGAGAAATCATCTGATGGAGAGTACAAAGATTTTTCCATGAAAAAACCACTTAAAAATGAATTTTGAAGGCCAATGATACCCTACCCACTGTCAAGGAGTGCTAGAGCTCCTTGACCTTCTTTGGGGGAGCGTTCTAGCACTTTGTGCACCCTTCTGGGGGAGTGCTGAGATTTTTTAAGTAAATTTTGGGCAGTGCTTCCCTACCCACTATCACAGAGTGTCAACACTCCTTTCCCTCCTTTGGGAGTGTGGTTCAACACTCTGTACCCCATTCTGAGGGAGCGTTGGGTTGTTTGAGAAAATCTTGGGATGTTGAGGAAAATTAGGGAAAAATCCCCCTCACCTCTGGAGTTGGTTGGATTCGAATATGAGGTCAAGGCTAGATCTTAGGGAAGATCCACAACTGATGGAGAAGGATCCTCAACCTATCCCAAGAACCTCTAAGGTGGTTGGGTCTCTCCAAGCTTATATGAGGAGGCCTTCTCGTGGTGAAATAGAGGGAGAAATAGAGAGATACCTAACTTATGATCTCATAAGGAAGGAGAGGACATTGAAGGCATCAAACTTATGATCTCATAAGGGAGATAATCGATAAATAATATTCACTTTTTATTGTGGATTATTTGAGCAAGGGGCTAGACAAGGAGAGCTAGAAGAGGTTGATGCAACTTCATCAAAGGTCTGTAAGTATTGCTATCTAGTTCTCATTAATACATGTGCTTGGCCTGTTTATTTCATGGTTGTGTATGCCTACATGAACGTTTCTTTGATAGATAGATCTAGTTTTGGATTAATCATGGTAGAATAGGAAGTTGTTTTATCTTTGTTGTTATTGGATTGCAGGACTTGTTGAAGAGCTTGGGGATCAAGGCTCAACTTGGAATGGGCGAGGACAAACATTGACAAAAAGGTACATTCTTCTTTCTTTTCTCTATTTGATTGAATCATCTAGGTTTAAAAGTATGTCAGTGACCAAAGTTAGCACCTTTCTGTCTTGATCTTAGAGATTTAGGGTTCAAGAGGAAATCCACTTGTCTGGAGGGGGATTTTCCTATAACAGGTACATACTTGGTACATGGTTGGAGGCACTTGTTAGTAGTATTGTTGACACATGGTTTAAGGATGATGTAGCATACTTTTATTGGTATATCATTAGAATAACATATTGATCTTGGTGATGATTATGAGTTGTTGTGTTATGGTTGGTTGATGCACATCTTTGAGAGTTGTCTTGGTGATTGATCTTGGTGAGTAGATATGATTTGGTTGATAAGATTGACTAGATAGGTTTTTGTGATAGGTTGTTTGGACAGGTTATTCATACAGGTTTGGTGCATGGTTGATGCACTTATTCATGATTATAGGTTGAGGTACAAGTTGGTGCATGGTTGATGCACTTGTTTATGGTACAGGTTAATTACAGGTTCTTTAGTACAGGTTGGTGCATGGTTGATGCACTTGTTTATGGCACAGGTTGATTACAGGTTGAGGTACAAGTTGATGCATGGTTGATGCATGGTTCAGGTTATTGGTACAAGTTGTTTTGTGTAGGTTTATTGGTACATGTTTACATCATTATATCTCATAGTGATAGTGTGACAATGGTTCCATGATTCTACTTATACGTTAGGGTGGTTGGACGGGTCAAGGACAGTTGGTTGTAGCCACCTTCTGGTTGTATCCGGAGAACATAAGGGGTTGTAGTCTCCTTATGGTTGTAGCTAGAGAATTAGGGAGTTGGAGCTTCCCTCAGGTTGTAGCCTGAGAAAATAGGGGGTTGGAGCCTCCTTCCAGTTGTGGCTGGAAAACAAAGGAAGTTGGTGCTTCCAATGAATGTAATTCTTCAAGACATATAAGAAAAATCATTCTGTGGTTTTCTCTCGCTTTGGGTTTCCACGTAAAACAATGGTGTACTGTGTATGTGTATGATTGTTCATTTGTTCATTTCTTATTTACTCTTCAGTTATTGGATGATAATGCTACATTGATATAACATTTGGATTATATGGTTAAAAAGGATTAAATTTCTCTATTACTGATTCATCCCCCCTCTCAGTAATCCAATAATTGGATTTAGATCCGGTTGCTTCAGAAAACAGTTTAACCACTGGAAGGAGATCATGGATTATTCTAAGAATGGAGTACCAATGTTTAATGGTCATAATGGTTTTAGGTATGAGATGTGGAGCATAAGGATGAAATTATTTTTACAGGCACAAGGACATTATATTTGGCTATTAGTTGTTACAGGATATGATAGTTCAAAAAGGGAAAAGACTGCAGCCAAGAAGGAATTGAGGAAGAATAAAAAAATAACAATGGATTTCATCTAGGAAGGATTACCTAATCCAGTAAGAGAAAAGGTTGGTGTTGTCACTCGGAACTAAAATGGTTTGCATGCAAAAAAATCCCGAGACAACCTCAAACCACTTTGGATTGGAAGCTTCCCCTCCCAACCCGAGAGGGATCTCTCCAACAATGTTAAAATATGATCTTCAGTAAGCATGAAATGGTGGGCAGATTTATGGGTAAATAATGGTCTTGGATTTTTAAAGTTTGGGGGTTAAACCAGGGAAATGGTCCATTGGGCATGGAGTCAAGTGAAAACTGAGGAAAGGAGATAATAGCAGTGATAGTAGAACTTGCGGAAAGTGAGGCAAAGTAAGTCTATCTTTCAGCGATTTGATAATCATGATGCGATAGCAGAAAAAGGAAAGGAAAGGCTGATGTAGAAGAGAATATATGTAGAATTCTGGAAGTGTAGACTGGTCTTACACCCGTTGATAGCTGGTACAGAGGAAAAACAGTAAACAATTACAGAAAACCAAAATTCATTTGCTATAGTAGTGGTCGTACTAAATTATAACGAAGCACATCAGTTAGGAATATGAAATGAAACGAAATATGAGATACAAGAAAACAAACTTGTAACACAGTCGTGACAGAATAAGGAAGAGATAAACAATATGATAATGACAACACATGTATATCCACTGTGGGTAAGGAGCATATAAAATGAATTCCAAACAGATTTAACACAGCTGAAAAGAGGAAGAACATGTTGAAAGAATCAACCGTGATGAATCTCACAGTCTCAAGTAAATACGTCATCTGTGTTATTCCATTCTTGGCTTACAAAATAACTCAGCATACAAATGAACCCCTCTTCACAAGAGGTTTTTTCTAGGTCGCCCCCGCGCCTTCCCCCTTTCTATGTTACATCAATCCATCTTTTAAAGAAAAATCTAAAACTCTTTATTTTCCGGGAATATGAAACAGTTTGCCTTCTCCAGACTGTGCGACTGTCGGATGCGCTGCTGTTTCTTTAAATCGTTATTAATCATTTGACACCTCGTCATTCCTTCCTTGACACTTAGAAGCTACGGTATTGGATATGAGCAAATAATTTATATGTCGACTGTTCTTGGCCATGCCGTTGGCAATCAACCATCTGGAGGCTGTACTCTTCTGATATTGATGTTTTTGGCTGCCCCAGATTACCTTCTGAACCTTCTTTTCATCGATTTTGAGTCCGGACATGTGAATGCTTTTGATCTTGAAACTCGGAGGATCCCAATATTCATCGGCTAATTCCTTATTTGAACCACAAGGGACTACAACTCTCTTGGCCTCCACGAGCCCTATCATGGGACACCCCACAACTTCGAAATTTCTCAGAGGATCACGAAGTTGGACGAGAACTGCAATCCTGAGAGAGTTACCCATGTAGCCCTCCTCTTTTTTTCTTCTGTCTGTTTGCAAAAGACCGAAAGTTTTGGTGTTTTAGTGCATGGTGGGCTGCGAGAATCGCCCGTGTGTTTTCAGTAGTTGCTACTTCGTCGTACAGACCTGAGTCGAAACCCATCCATTCTTCTAGAGAAATGGCCATGGCCATTAATCTATTTGAGTTTGAGCTATTTGAGTCAGTGATGCCATCCTTCCCATTAATCTTCGATTGCTTGGCCAATGGAACTGGTGGAACGTTATACGGGGCTTCTTCTTCTGCCATTTCGGCCTGTATCTTCAACCCTTCCAGTGCCATTGATTCAATTCTTTGCATAGCCAGAGGCAATAAATTATCAAGAGAAATGCATTTTGTAGCTGGAACCTTGGTTGACTGGCCTCTTAATTGTAGCGAAGGGATAACGTTGGCTTGAATGGCCAAAGGATACTAAGAATGCTTTGTTGGTTAAATGATCACGTGGAAAAACAGCAAGGGCTATTCTACACTGCAACATGGAGTCTGGTCCTCTATCCTCAGTCGTCAATTCGATGGCTCCATCCCCTGGAAATACTCCTGAAGTATTACTCATCTTCTTAGAGCATACTGCAGAGTCTAGTGTTTTAAGAATGCTTTCATTTTCAAGCACAACCCTTTTGTTGTTTTCATTAACATGAATCTGTTCATCATTCTCCTTAGATAATGCTTCCTTTTTGGCTTGATTTTTACACAACGCATTAAAACAGTTCCTGAAAACATTGTCAGTCCTGCCAGGGGAATCTCTCTGACTTATTAGTTTGTAGTTTATGTGTTAATGGCACTAGGCAGGTCACCAACAGATTTGTCCGCATGAAATAAAAATATGACCGAGACTACCAGTCACCCATGCTTCGAATTTGCAGTTTGCTATGCTGCCAATGGGATTCTTCTTCCTTATCTGAAAAACCATAATTAGTAGTCCAGCATGGCCAATAGTAAATTTATGAAAATGCAACATGTCCATAACTCCCACATGAGCCAGTGCACAACCAAATAGGTCATGTCTCTGATTTGTACAAGTTGCAACAAGAAGTCCACCATTACTGCCTCCTTCAATACATAATTTCTTAGGTTGTGTATACCCATTTGATACAAGGAACTCGGCGGCAGATATGAAATCATCAAAGTAATTTTTTTTTTCGGCAAGAGAGCTTGATTTATGCCATTCTTCTCTATATTCACCGCCACCACGAATATTTGTAATAGCAAAAACTGCCCCTAAATGTCTTGAAATGACAATGCGACCAACACTGAAGCTTGGGGTGATGCTAATGTTAAAACCCCCGTAACCATATAATAGAGCTGGATGAGAACCATCAAGAGCAATTCCTTTCTTGGATACAATGAACATCAATATCTGAGTTCCATCCTTGCTGGTTATGAAAAAATGTTTAGCCTCAAACTCTGTCTGATCAAAGCCTGGAACAACAGTCTCTCTAAAAACCACAAAACCTGGTTTTTCCATATCTAGGTTGCATCGATAGATAATTCCAGGGGTAATAAATCTTGTAAAACCAATAAATATCTCCTTGTATTTACGCGTTCCTAATATTCCAGAAACTGATCCAATATCTATTGGCAAATTATGAAGCAAATTTCCAGATTGCAAGTATCATATTTGCAGAACATACTTGACATCACTTAAGTAGCCAAATAGAATTTGATTTCCATTGTCACAGTAAGTTGATTCAATCACGTCCTTCCAACAATTTCACTCCAAGCTTTCGACTGCATAAGTCTACCCGAACCAACTTATACCTAGGAGCATTTTTATTGGTTTGAAAAGTGAACAAAGCACCATCATTTGCAACAGGATCATACGGTGCTTTCAAAGTTATCAATAAGTTTTTGGAAAGAAAGCATCTCCTCCATGCCTTTGAAACCTTCAAGACCTCGAGGAAGAGCAGTAAGATCACAATAAAAGAGCCTATTCATGGGGTTGTAGCGTTTTGTAATGTATTAAAGGATATATTGCAATGGAAACACAGGTGCGAAGTATTTTCCTGCGAGGCTTTCTGCACATCGACTTTGTTGAAATATATGGCTTCATATACTTCGCCACAAGGATCATAACCAGAAGGTAACTTAAGCCTCATATCTTTTGTAATTCTTATGCAGCAAGGAGGGGGGTCTTTGAATCGTGCGACCAACAGCATGGAGATTTGAAATATTGTGATGAGACATCATGTCGTCATCATAAGTATACTGCTCAATGTCAGGACCTTGACCTTATTCTACATTCTTAAAAAACTGCGTGCTCACTTGCTAACAATGAAATTTTTGAATCTCCATCCCTGATGTCCATCATGCCTGCCAATCTGCAGAAGGATCTCGCTCATAACACAGGGATTTAGCTTGGAGACGATTTGGGAAAAAGTGCCTGAGTTAAATCGGAAATTTTCAATATCTATTACAATAGTTGGTAAATGTTCATCAACAAAATAACTTTGGGATAATTTACATGACATATATTCTTCACCCATCATAGATTCAGAAAATGTCAAAGAAGATGCAGATACAAATAAAGAAGAATTGTGTTCACCATGTCAAGCAGATTCATAAGATGAAGAGTACATAATCAGAGGTATGTTGTTTTTTTTTAATTGTGAAAAACGTGGATATCTTGAAATATAATGCCATGAAGGAAATGAGACAGAAAACTAATTGAAAAGGAAAACAATTATGAAAAAGAATTGATTAGTTCTTTAGATGAACTAAGAGAATTAAACAATTCACTGAAGAAAGAATTGATGAAACAAAAGGAAAGTGTTCACATTTTTTAATAAGCCCAACGGATCATCGAGAACTTAAGAACTCAGCTAGAAGAAGCCAAACAAATTGAATACAATCTTGAATTAAAAAAACAGTGTTTGGAAACCAACATAGCAACACAGAAGGAAGAAGCAGAAATGAGAGAAGATATTGACAGATCATCTTAAGGAAAGAACTAATGATCTAAACTAGCTTGAGGCAGAGTTTGGTGAAGAAGAGAAAGGACTTGAAGAATAAATAATTGATGAAGAGTTTGGTGAATAATAGAAAGGACTTGAAGAAGAAACAACACATACATGATATGTATAGTTGATGATGTTGGTACATCTTGATGAGTCATAGTTGATGAGTACTTGATACATGATTGGTACTATTACACATCAAAATTACTCACTTCAATGATGACTTATTTTCTTTGTTACAAGTGTCGCAAGTGTCTCAGTTTGGCTGTAAGTGTCGCAGACATCATACAATCATATTTCTTATGTCGTGTCTCGAAAGACATCACAAGGAACACTTGAAGACACCCTCAAAGACTAATTTAATAAGGAGAAATCATCTGATGGAGAGTACACAGCTTTTTCCATTAAAAAACCCACTTAAAAAGGAATATTGAATGCCAACACTCCCCTACCCACTGTTAGGGAGTGCCAACACTCCTTGACCTTCTTTGGGGGAGCATTCCAACACTCTGTGCACCCTTCTGGGGGAGAGATGGGATTTTTTAAGGAAATTTTGGGCAGCGCTTCCCTACCCACTGTCAAGGAGTGCCAATTCTCCTTTCCTTCCTTTGGGGGAGCGTTGCAACACTCTGTGCCCCATTATGAGGGATCGTTGGGTTGTTTAAAGAAATCTTGGGTTGTTGAGGAAAATCAGGGAAAATCCCCCTTACCTCTAGAGTTGATTGGATTTGAATCTGAGGTCAAGGCTAGATCTCAGGGAAGATCAAAAACTGATAGAGAAGTATCCCAAACCTATCCCAAGAATCTCTAAGGTGGTTGGGTCTCTCCAAGCTTATATAAGGAGGCCTTCTCATGGTGAAATAGAGGGAGAAATAGAGAGATACCTAACTTGTAATCTCATAAGGAAGGATAAGACATTGAAGGCATCAAACTTATGATCTCATAAGGGAGATAATTAGTAAATCATATTTATTTTTTATAGTGGATTATTTGAGCAAGGGGTTGGACAAGGAGAGCTAGAAGAGGTTGATGCAACTTCATCAAAGGTCTGTAAGTATTTCTATATAGTTCTTATTAATACACATGCTTGGCTTGTTTCTTTTAAGGTTGTGCATGCCTACATGAACTTGTATTTGATAGATAGATCTAGTTTTGGATTAATCATGGTAGAATAGGAAGTTGTTTTGTCTTTTTTGTTATTGGATTGCAGGACTTGTTGAAGAGCTTGGGGATCAAGGCTCAACTTGGACGGGGTGAGGAAAAACATCGACAAAAAGGCACATTCTTCTTCCTTTTCTCTATTTGATTGACTTAGCTAGGTTTAAAAGGATGTCAGTGACCAAAGTTATCACCTTTCTGTCTTGATATTAGATATTTAGGGTTCAAGAGGAAATCCACTTGTCCGCAGGGGGATTTTCCTGTAACAAAAATTGGCGACTCCACTGGGGAGAAATCCACTTAGTTTTGTTTTCCTTCATTGATATTGTTTTTGGCCTTTTATAACCTTTAGATGTTATTCATGATGTGTCTCTGATTCTTATTTGTGTTTTTGGCTCTTGGATTCATCTTATACACACTGAATTTCTAATTTTTTTTTGAGTTTTTTGTTTTTAATTTATGGGCAAGTTTTTGAGTTCTGAGAGCCCAGGGCTCCCCTGCCTCTACCACCAGAGCAATGGAACTCCCTTAAAATCTCCCATAGAGCGCTACAATGCTCTGGTTCCCTTGACACCAAAGCGCTGGTCTTTTTCTACTTAAAATTCTTTAGAGAATCCCTCTCTGAGGGTGGTTTTTTGATGATTCATCTTCTTAGAGTAAATACCATCTCAGTGTGTCCTTGTTTGGCCTCCAACATCTTGATTTCTAAGGATTGATGATGTTTTGTTTGGATTGTTGACATATTTCTTCCTTACTTTGAGTCACTCTTCTTCCCTGAGATTTGGAGTCGATCTACTTCTTTCTCACTTATCTAAATGAACAAAAGTTGTTGTAAGGAAATTCATAGATCTATGCACCATTCCATTTGATCTTTGAGGTCTTTTCTCCAAGCATTTCCTCCTTTTTGAATTTGTTTTTCTTTTTATTTCTTGTTTGATCACAACGAGGGTGTGTTTTTGTTTATGTACAATTTGTTTCTAGTTTCTTAAATATCAGAGATCTTGAAGTCTGATTAACATAGGAAGATTTACATCAAACTGATTATCAGTCACATATAAACAAAAGGATATTTTTTCATGATTGGTTTTTGGATATTGGAACCAATTTATGAACATTTTAGCATTATATTGGATTCTTGATTGAGAACAATTGCATGACATCATTGCATCTTAATGTTTGACAGTAAAGGAAAATCCATTCTCCTTCCCTTAAATAGACATTCATTGAAAGAAAAGACTGCTTATCATTTCTTATGCATGTTTTGGGAATTGAGTCATAATATCATCAGTTTTCACTCTCATACACCTCTGAGTAAACAAAAACCTTAAAATCAAGCGCTAAACTCAAATTTATCATACATTTTTAATTTTTTGTTAGCAAACCTACATTAGCTTAAGGTGTAGGGATTTGGAATAGGTTGAAAGGATAAATTTCCAAAGCTTTCAAACAAACTTAGCATCTTGCAATAGGTAGAGAAAATCCAATTTTCGTATCAACTTATTGGAATCCCCCTCTCACACAGGGGTTACACACAAGGTCGTGTTTGGGAGAGTTACAGAGATTATCCCTCCTTGGTTCAACCATTCGTAATAGTCAGATCGTATATGGGGGGTTCTTCTTGAGGCTCAACTGTCTTCATTTGGTATCGATGCTTCATGAAATCCGAATCCATTCGGGGTCCTCTGAAGTTCTACCGGTCCACTTGTCCTCAGTTCTCTTGAAGGATTTCAGATTTGTTATCCTGCCCATATGTTCAGATTGGACTGTCGACTGACTGCACCCTCCCAGGGGCTGACTGCGAGTTGGTGACCTTAGTATCCATAATCTTCAGGGTCTTACACAAGGTGACAGTGAAGGGAAGTCTCATTGTACCTAGAACAAACGTTGCTCAAACTCACTTGGGCCCCTTGGAGGGTAAATCCACTTTTACTGCATGGAAGGTTGCACCAAGGAGTAAGTCCATTAAGTAGGTCGCCAACGTAACTGATCCACCTACTCTATTCCTGCCCCTTCCTATATTGATCTCGCGATGTTGGATTTCATCACCAACTAGTGGTTTCATTGTGGGAAGTTTTGTTTGATTGTTTGCTTCTTAGATTCATAACGTGTGTTGTTTGTTTTACTTAGTGGACCTTAGGTCTGTTGGATTACTGAGAGGGGGGGGGTGAATTAGTAATAACGTAATTATAATCATTTTTCTTCAAATGTTATATCAATGTAGAATTATTATCCAATAATGAGCAGTAATAAATAAACAATCACACACATACACAGTACACCAGTGTTTTATGTGGAAACCCAAATCGGGAGAAAACCACGGAATGTTTTTTCTTATATGTCTTGAAGATTTACATTCATTGGAAGCACCAACTTCCTTTGTTTTCCAGCTGCAACTGGAAGGAGGCTCCAACCCCTAGTTTCTCAGGCTACAACCTGAGGGAAGCTCCAACTCCCCAAATCTCTGGCTACAACCAGAAGGAGGCTACAACCCCCAATGTTCTCTGGCTACAAACGGAAGGTGGCTACAACTACCTGTCCTTGCCCCGTCTTGCCACCCTGAAGTATAAGTAGAATGATGGAACCACTGTCACACTATCACTGTGAGATATACCGCTGTAAACCTGTACCAATAAATCTGAACCATGCATCAACCATGCATCAACCTGTACCATAAACAAGTGCATCAACCATG
>ML789938.1:153808-165299 GCA_009831015.1 Picea engelmannii
TTTTCCTTGACAAATTCACTTTCCTTCATCTCATTATTCCACAATTAAGCATGGGTTCTCTTACTCCACAAAGAGTCTTCCCGTGAGGGCTTTCACCATAAGGGGACCACTTTGGAGTTCATCCATATTTATTTCTTATCAACCATAACAAAAAAATAATGAGTCATATTTACATCAAACACTATTGGGTCCATTACCAAAACCTTTGTGCTACAGGTCTTTCTTCGAGGGTTGACATCAATGACAACCAACCTTAATCAACAAGGTCAAGTCAGTGTTAATGGAATCAAATCCTAGGAGTACCAATGGAGGAAGCCCTTGGCTCGGGGAAACTTTCACCTTTCCTTCTTTTGGAAACATTCGTCGTCCGTACATTGCCACACTGAGTCTTCCACGACTCACCATCGGATTACCAGTTTGGTTGTTCCCCACTACGGCGATCTCGAATCTTCATAGTGCTTCAACTACACCTAATGCTTCAAATGTAAGTACACCACCCACACATCAACCTCATGTCGAATTTTCACCTTCTTCACCCATTAAGTCTCCTTCCCTTTCTCCTTCTTTGCCTAGTGAAAGCTCTAAAGCAAGTAGCCAGGTTGATAAGAAGAAGAATAAATGAAAAGAGAAGAGGAAGAAGAACCTGAAAAGGACCAAGCCTCCAACTATATCATATGTTGGATCTAAGAAACCAACTACTATTAATCGTACTGGGAGTGTTGATGAGGTTGACAAGATTAAAACGAAGAATCTGAAACCCAAATTCCCTTATAGTCTTTGTAAGGGTGACCACTTTCTGAGGGATTGCCCTGGTATTCCCAAGGTCTTAAAAATGTGGTCCTCCATGTCATCGGATCCTGATGTACATGCTGGTGATGCCCCGTCAACTAGTGACGTTAAGGTTGGTAAGAAGAAGACAACCGTCAAATTTCCTTTTATGTTGTGTGAAGGTGATCATTATTCTCACCTTTGTCCTCGTATGAATGAGGCTTCTTCTCTTTTGGAAAAGATTCAAATCTCGACTGGTTATCATAAGATTTCCCCCAACCCATTATTAGTTGATAAAATATTCAATCCGGTTCCATCCTCGGTCAATCCGGTTGATCAGGTGGTCAATCTATTTTCTTCCTCAGTTGAACCAATTCCATCATCGATTAGCCCGAGTTTTCATCTAAAAAGTAAAACCCAAGTGATTGATCCAGTCCTGTCATTGGTCAGTCCCAACCTTCATCTGAAGAGTGCCAACATGTTCAATCCCACTCCTCTTCTGACGAGTGCCAAAGTGGTTTCTCTGGTCCCTTCATCGGTTAGTCCGGTTGATCATGTCATCAATATTGTCACGTCCTTAGTTGAACCAATTGACAAAGTGGTTGATCCGATCCCATCTTCGGTCAATCTCGCTCTCCCATTAGAGAGTGCAACCCAAGCGATCGATCTGTTTCTACCTATCGACCCCATTCTCCCCTTGGAGAATGAAACCCAAGTGGTCGATTTGATGTCATTATCAATCGATCCTACTCTCCCGCTAGAGAGTAAACCTAATTCTTCCCACGCTTTTCTCATTGATACAGAATCTACCGTGTTGGGGGGCATTCCTCCCTCTCCCATGAAACCCCGTCCAAGTAATGAGGCCATCCTTTTTTATTGGGGTGTGCTAACTGGACCTCAGCTTCCCTCTCACATTCCTTTCAATATTACAGTACAGGTTTGTGGTCGAGACGTTCCTCATGCGCTGATAGATGAAGGTTCGTCCGCTAGTATTTTGTCCTCTATTGCTTAGAATTCTTTGGGTTATCCTCAACTTGTGTCAGTTACCTAGACTTTGTTCTCTTTTAACATAAGAACCAGTCACCCTTTAGGATTCCTTCCTCAGTTTCCTGTAACTTTGGGAGGGAAAACTATCTTTATTGATGTTATGGTAGTCCAGGACCCCTTGGATTTCAATTTACTCCTTGGGGGAGATTATGTCTATGCCATGAAAGCTATTGTGTCCACTCTCTTTCATGTGATATATTTCCCTCATGATGGAAGAATGGTGACTACTGATCAAATTTTGTTCGTTGGCCCTAACTTGACCATCAACCCAATAACCTCCCTACATGGTTCTTATATTCAGTCGGTATCACCCCTAACACAGGTCAATTATGTGGCATTGTTACCCATGAATTCAAATTTCGATGACTTAGATATGATAGTTGGCATGATGATATCTTTGGTAGGGCTATTGGAGCCTGATCAAATTTTGTTTGTTGGCCCTGACTTGACCATCAACCCAATAACCTCCCTACACGGTTCTTATATGTAGTCGGTATCACCCTTGACACAAGTCAATTATGTGGCATTGTCTCCCATGAATTCAACTTCTGATGACTTAGATATGATAGTTGACATGGTGATATCTTTGGTATGGTTGTTGGAGCTTGATCTCCTTACCCCTGACGAGATCCTCGACATGTGTTCCTTCCGGAGCATTCTTCTTCCATCCAGTGAAGATCTCTTGGAAGCCATGACCGATTTTTGTCCCTTGACATGGTGTCCTTCCAAAGTGTTATCCTCTTGGAATCCATGATCAAGAAGATTCCACGAGAACAATTTTCCTCTCTATGGCAAGCTCGTTAAAAAATGAAACAGAGGCTATGAGCATAGTTTTCCTCTCTGTAGCAAGCTCGTTAAAAAATGAAACAAAAATCTGGGGATTGAACTTGGAGCCTTGAGCATAGTTCTTTTCCTTTGAAAATATCATTAAAAAATGAAACAATCACCTCTCCCATCAATTCGGATCTTTCTTCATGTCTCGTATTTCAATCTTCATTTCATCCACCCTTATCCTTTTTCTCCATCTAGTAGAGAAATTGGTGACAACCTCAAAGTCGGTGAATGCATTGAAACTTGGGGGGGGGCATGTCTCCATCTTTTGATTATCATTCTGGAGTTATGCCACTAGATTTTCATGCTGGGGGCATAGTACCGACCATCTATGGGTATTCCAACCTTTGGAAATTACATTGGGAATTTACAAGCATAGTTTAATTTTGTTTCAAGCTTGTGTAAAAATGAAACCAATACTGAGCTTAGTCTTTTTTTCTTTCTCAAGCTCGAAAATACATGAGAATGTAATTGAGTATAATTTTATCACTTTTTCATACTCATAAAGGTTATACGAAAAAGGAACCCCCTAGAGTCTCCTTTAAGCTATTTTCAGACTCTCTAAACATGAAAATATTGCTGTGATCTTGCTTCCTTTCACATTCGTTAAATTTTTTTAAAGGGCATCTTGCGAGTGGTAGTTTATCTCTTTTTCAGCCTCACGAGACTAAAATTACAAAAAAGGACAACCCTGGAGTCATATTTAAGTTCTTTTCAGACTCACTAAACATGAAAAATCACCGAGTTTACCTTCTCTGGACTCGTTAAAAAAATCACACATTGAAGGGCCCATATGGGACCGAACCCTTACTTCTTAAAGTTCGTTAAAAAAAGGAAGAGGAACTTACCGAACGTGAGTTATATCAAGCATGTGTTATCCTCCTCAAGCTCATTAAATCAAAAAGAGGTACTCGTCTACCAGGATGGGGGAAAAAATTGAAGGAAGCAAGCTAAGCAATTTTGGGGAACATTACAGGTCACTCTTACAGTCGCCCTTGAACATGAAACTTTGTCTTTGCATACATTTTAATCCACTAAACCTCTGCACTGAACCAATCCTCTGAATTTATTTACTCCTTTGGGTCACTTGACGAAAGTCACAATATCCATTGCATCATCATGTTTTGGTCCATGTCATATTTCTGTTGTTGTGCCTTAGTGTTCAAGGGAAGTATCTGCCTCGAGATTCAACCATAAAAAATATCCTATTTCAATATCTATGTCATTCCATGTTCATTTTATCTACCAATTTACATCTCTATGTCAGTTTTGTGTCGTTGATTGGGGATACATAAAGGCCCTCCTGTGATGAGTCTATTCCTGTCGACCTCAACACATTATCAGAGAACTAGAACTAGAAACCAGTTAATACCTTGGGACCTGCATGTCTCAATGGCAGGCCTCCTCACTTCTGACAGTGGGTTTACATCATTGACCCCTGATCGAATGATTCCATGAATGTTCGACTTCAACTCATTTATCCACATTCATTGGAATGTACTAGGGTACCTTGGTAATCATTGACATCAATGGTAATTTTCCTTGTACTTGTTAACGGTTTACCTCATTGACCGGTAATCAAGTGGTTTTTTCCATGTTCGACATCGAAACTTCTATTCACATGGTTATAATCATACCGCATTGGGATCGTTAGAAGACCCTAGGTTGAGTGATCACTCTGATATGTACTTTACCTGGGTTGCGACAGAGTTTCTCTTGAATATTGCCACATATACTGTCACATAGATCCACTTTGTATTGGTCCGTGGCTATGTCTTTTCATCTCATAGATTCAATATGTAATTTGTGTGGCTATGATCAGTTCATGTCATGGAAGTATAGATCCACATTATATCTTTGATGGCTATACTCTTTGTTAATATAATTATGGATCCACAGTGTATCTTATGGCGACCATACCTTGCAGGTCTTTATCACCCAAGCATAGGTATGCCTGCCTTGGGTTTGAAACATGTCATAATATTTTTTTGATGGTTGTGTGCAGCTTCTACCAAGTTCTCCGTGTCCATACCCTTACTCGAAAAATTCTACCATGTACTTTAGTCATCAGTTTTTGTCTTCTAACTTCGCACTTTGGGGGGAAATCTGTTACACATCAAAATTAATCACTTCAATGATGACCTATTGTTGTCATTACAAGTGTCACATTTTGGCTACAAGTGTCGCAAACATCATACAGTCATATTTCTTATGTCGTGTCTCGAACAACATCACAAGGAACACTTGAAGACACCCACAAAGACTAGTTTAAGAAGGAGAAATCATCTGATGGAAATAGAGAGATACCTAACTTATGATCTCATAAGGAAGGAGAGGACATTGAAGGCATCAAACTTATTATCTCATAAGGGATATAATCAGTAAAACATATTCATTTTTTATTGTGGATTATTTGAGCAAGGGGATGGACAAGGAGAGTTGGAAGAGGTTGATGCAACTTCATCAAAGGTTTGTAAGTAATCCTATCTAGTTCTCATTAATACATGTGTGTGGCATGTTCCTTTCAAGGTTGTATATGCCTACATGAACTTGTCTTTGATAGATAGATCTAGTTTTGGATTAATCATGGTAGAATAGGAATTTTTTTTGTCTTTGTTGTTATTGTATTGCAGGACTTGTTGAAGAGCTTGGGGATCAAGGGTCAACTTGGAATGGGCGAGGTCAAACATTGACAAAAAGGTACATTCTTCTTCCTTTTCTCTATTGGATTGACTTAGCTAGGTTTAAAAGGATGTCAGTGACCAAAGTTACCACCTTTTGTCTTGATCTTAGAGATTTAGGGTTCAAGAGGAAATCCACTTGTCTGCAAGGGGATTTTCCTATAACAGGTACATACTTGGTAGATGGTTGGAGGTACTTGTTAGTAGTATTGTTGACACATGGTTTAAGAATGATGTAGCATACTTGTATTGGCATATTATTAGAAGAAAATATTGATCTTGGTGATGATTATGAATTGTTGTGTTATGGTTGGTTGATGCACATCTTTGAGAGTTGTCTTGGTGATTGATCTTGGTGAGTAGATTTGATTTGGTTGATATGATTGATGAGACAGGTTGTTGTTATAGTTTTTTTGGACATGTTATTCATACAGGTTTGGTGCATGGTTGATGCACTTATTCATGATTATAGGTAGACTTACAAGTTGGTGCATGGTTGATGCACTTGTTTATGGCATAGGTTGATTACAGGTTGTTTGGCACAGGTTGGTGCATGTTTGATGCACTTTTGTATGGCACAGGTTGATTAAACTTTGAGGTACAAGTTGATGCATGGTTAAGGTTATTGGTACATGTTTACAACAATATATCTCACAGTGATAATGTGACAATGGTTCCATGATTCTACGTATATGTCAGGGCGATTGGATGGGTCAAGGACATGTGGTTGTAGCCACCTTTCGGTTGTAGATGAAGAAGTGGTTGTAGTCTCCTTCTAGTTTTAGCTAGAAAATTAGGGAGTTGGAGCTTCCCTCAGTTTGTAGCCTGAGAAACTAGGGGGTTGGAGCCTCCTTCCAGTTGCAGCTATAAAACAAAGGAAGTTGGTGCTTCCAATGAATGTAATTCTTCAAGACATATAAGAAAAATCATTCTGTGGTTTTCTTTCTCTTTGGGTTTCCACGTAAAACACTAGTGTACTGTGTATGTGTATGATTGTTCATTTGTTCATTTCTTATTTACTCTGCAGTTATTGGATGATAATGCTACATTGATATAACACTTGGATTATATGGTTAAAAAGGATTAAATTTCTCTATTATTGATTCACCCCCCCCTCTCAGTAATCCAACAATTGGATTCAGAGCCAGTTCCTTCAGGAAACATTTTAACCACTGGAAGGAGATCATGGATTATTCTAAGAATGGAGTACCAATGTTTAATGGTCAGAATGGTTTTAAGTATGATATGTGGAGCATAAGGAAAGAAGTAGTTTTACAGGCACATAGACATTATATTTGGCTATCGGGTGTTACAGGATATGATAGTTCAAAAAGGGAAAAGACTGCAGCCAAGAAGGAATTGAGGAAGAATAAAAAAATAGCAATGGATTTCATCTGGGAAGGATTACCTAATCCCGTAAGAGAAAAGGTTGGTAAATTTTCATCAACAAAAGAACTTTGGGATAAGTTACATGATATATATTCTTCACCCATCACAGATTCAGAAAATGTCAAAGAAGATGCAGATACAAATCAAGAAGAATTGTGTTCACCATGTCAAGAAGATTCAGAAGATGAAGAGTACATAATCACCAGAGGTATGTTGTTTTTTTTTTTAATTGTGAAAAATGTGGATATCTTGAAATAGAATGCCCTGAAGGAAATGAGATAGAAAACTAATTGAAAAGGAAAGTAATTATGAAAAATAATTGATTATTTCTTTAGATGAACTAAGAGAAGAAAACATTTCAAAACAATTCACTCATGAAATAATTGATGAAACAAAAGGAAAGTGTTCACATTTTTTAAGAATACCAACAGATCATCGAGAACTTAAGAACTCAGCTAGACGAAGAATGTCAGATCGAAGAAAATCTTGAATATCAAAATCAGTGTTTGGAAACCAACATAGCAGCACAGAAGGAAGAAGCAAAAATGAGAGAGAAGATATTAACAAATCATCTTAAGGAAATAACTAATGATCTAAACTAGCTTGAGGCAAAGTTTGGTGAAGAAGAGAAAAGACTTGAAGAAGAAATAATCACATTAAAAATTCATCTTGAAGAAGAGAAAAGAATAGAAGAAGTCATGAAGTCTCAAATAATGAAGAAAGGAGAAGAGGTTGAGAAGCTTGAAGAAGAAGTTGTCACGTTGAGAAGTAAAATCGTCAAGCTCAACAAGAACGTTGAAGAGACAGAAAAATTCACATCAGTTATAGAGAATGAAGAGAAGCACTCTAGGTTGCTAGAAAAGAAGAATGAAGAAAATATAAAGAGTTATGCAGAAGTACTCAAAGGAAGGAATCATGGTCAACTAGAATCTAAGAAAACAATTGAAGATACATCTTCAAGAAGACCATCCATGTTCAAGCCTCAAAGAAGCTTCAATCATGATCATGATTAGTCAAGGCAAAAATTCAGAAGGACTACGCCACAAAGAACATCATTCACTCCTAGGTATGCAAATTTATTTTATGGTCATTGTTTTTATTGTACTAAATTTGGACATAAGGCCGCAGATTGCAGGGATGATAAAAGAAATGTTCAAGCAAGAAGTGCCTATGTGGTCACACGTAACATAGCCAGTGATTGTAGAAGCATGATCGATACTTCCATGAAAGAGAATACTAATATCAGATATAAGAAAGTGTGGATAAGAAAACAGGAAGAATAGGTGAACAAAGACCAGGTACCGGAGATTGCAAGATTGACAATAAAACGAGATGAAGAAAATTCTACAGAGAAAAAGAAAGATGTAAGATAGAGAAAGGTTTGGAAAATAACTGAAAGAAAGGAATGACAGGTAAATAAGGAATAGGTTCAAGAGATTGTACTTTCATGAATTGTAGTGAAAGGTGAATCCACATTCAGAAAGAAAGAAGTTAGAGCTTAGAGAGATAATGAATCTACCAATGAAGATGATGAATCTTAGGGATGATTTTAGGGGTTAAATTTCGCTCATGGGATAATTTTCCATGGTTTTTGCAAAAACAAGATTCACTATTTTAAAAATGATTTGCCCAAATTCTATAGAATAAAATTATTTTACCTTAAAAATCACCAAAGTTTATAAAAACTATATAAAATATTTATAAATTTGAATATTTAAAAAAAAATATTGCCAAACATTTATGGTTGACATATGAAGGATTCATAATATTCGCCAAGGTTTCTACATTTAAAAATAAATTTCCATCCTTAAAATCATCCCTGATGATGATGAATCTACCAATGAAGATGATGGTGAATACACATCAGAGCAAGAATTGTTCTGAGCCATCCATCTTAGAGACTCCCAAGTAATATGAATAATAGACATGGGGAGCCTATGAGATAGCTGTGATAGACCAAAGAACCATCCTTTGAGCATTTTACATAGTTTGAGAAGATAGATTTAGAGCAATCAATTAGTAGAAGTACACTTTGATATATTAATCAAGACTTCATGATAGTATAGTGATAAATGGGTCAACATTATGGACAATTGCGCAAGTAGGGTCTTGGACAATATGGATAGAGATGGATTCGTAAGAACACTTAGCAGGTTTGGACAGATATATGATAGTAGACGGGAGAATGGATTCATAGATTGGTTCAGAGAGTGCTTCAGATACAAAGGAACATTATAATAATGGATGATAATTACACATGAAATGGTTCGAACAATGCTAATGGATTCCAAATTCGCAGATATTTTTTGAACACATGCAATGCATACATCAGTTCACATTCAAAACAAATTAATGCTCAGAAACAACAATGACAAAACTCCCTATGAACTATGGAAAGGAAGCGCAAACAACAACCTCCACATCAAGGAAACTCAAGGTAATATTTTATTAATTGAAATTTATGTTGATAATATTTTTTTGGAAGTACTAATGATAGGTTAAGCCAGAAATTTGCAAAGGACATGCAGAATGAATTTGAAATGTCATTACTTGGAGAAATATCCTTCTTTTTGGGTCTTCAAATATGTCAAAGAAACCAAGGAATTTTTATTTCTCAAACTAAGTATATCAGAGAAATGCTAAAGAGGTTCGGAATGGAAGATTGCAAACCGGTTACCACTCCTATGAAAACCAGTTGCGAGTTCAGAAAAGATGATGATTTTAAGTATATAGACCAGCGACAATATAGGTCAATGATTGGTAGCTTACTATATGTGACAACACCCAGACCAGATGTAATGCAGGTAGTTGGATAGATGGCACGATTTCAAGCAACACCAAAGGAATCACATGTATTAGCAGTGAAAGAGGATTTTCAGATATCTCAAAGGAATATAAGAGTTTGGATTATGGTATCCAAAAGGAAAGGATCTATCACTTATTTCCTACACAGATGCAGATTGGGCAGGTTGCATTGATGACCGACGAAGCACCGATGGAGCAATGTTCTACTTGGGTGAGGGTTTAGTATCTTGGATAAGCAAGAAACAATCATCAATATCCTTATCTATAGACGAGGCAGAGTATATTGCAGAAACAACATGGTGTACATAGGTTCTATGGATGAAACAAACTTTGATAGATATAGATATTGATTATGATGAGCCCATTCAAATCTATTGTGATAATACAAGTGCAATAAGTATCTCAAAAAACTCGGTGATGCACTCCAAGATGAAGCACATTCAAATCAAGTATCACTTTCTACAGGAACAGGTTGCGGAGAAGAACAAAAAAGTTGAATATGTGGGAAGAAAATAACAACCGGAATACATCTTTACAAAACCGCTTCCATGGGAAGCCCTTTAGTATCTTCACCAAAGACTAGGAGTAATTTCTACTCCAAAATGAATGCTTTTGAATGCTTATATTATATATGATATATTTTTAGATAATACTATTCTATATGGATAGTACATGTCATGCCATTTCTTGTGGTATGTAGAACATTACATAACTCCTCACGGTTTGAGAGTTATGGCCTTACAAAGTTGGAGGACCCTCATATGTCATCTAGAAGCCCCAAAAGGTCAAAGTAGTCAAAGTGGTTTAAGAGATTTTAAAAGGTAAATAATAAAGTGAAGTGATGAGTGTATTATAATTCAAAGTGAATACAAAATAAATTATTTCAATAATAAATTTAATGGAGAAACTAGAAGTGGACCCAACCCTAAAATAAGGAAAGTGGGCCAAGTGACCAAGAAGATGTTTTTAAGGAAGCTACTTGGAGAGTATAAATAAGAGGCAAGGCTCTCTCATTTGAATTGCACTTGAGAATATTGAATATCTATAGGTTTCTGAGGTAACCAAATGATATCTAAGCCGAAATTTTGAGGAAAACGAAGAAAAGAAGGCCGAAATGCAAGGAAGGATAAATTCTTTTGATGGTGCTTTCTAAGGTATGTTATTTACAGGTCATCTCACCATTTTCTCTATAAATTATTTTCTATAATGATTCAGATCCTCAAATTGCTATTAAAGTGAGAAAACATATCCAAGTATCTATGGTACAAAATTCAGCTTGTGGGTCATTGTATTTTGGGAGTTACACTTCGTGGAAAATAGGGTTTGTGCCCAGTCCTGAAACTAGTCAAAATCAGGTGTTTCGGGTAAAAACGTCACACATTCTTCATAACAGATCCAAATTCAGTGAGACCACATGTGTTAGTTAGGGTACATTTTTTAGTATTATTTGTAACAATTTTATATCAATTCATCAAATATTTTGTGCGGGGCACGCTCTACAAGGTCACTCTCTAGAATAAGCTAGAATTTAGCAAGGTATGTCATTTTTGCTATAACTCCTTTTCTGAGAGGTTACAAGTAGTTACGCTTGGAGGAATTGCATAAAAAACATTGAAGAACATTGTATATCAGTTTCAAATATTTATACATTACAGGTTCAAAGTTATGATTACTTCAAGTTAGGGTTGTTGACTAATCCAAAACTAGGCATGTGGGACTACAGAAAAATTTGATGAAAATGCTAGTCTCTTGTTTTTAAAGTTAAGGAAGGTTTGCAGGAATGTGATCATATACACCAGGTCTATTACAGAGCTACAAATCATATTTGGATGATGAAATTGATAATGTCTTTTGGTTGTGGTACATGTTGAGTACATGGTTGAGACAAGTAGTTGATGAGTTGACGCACATACATGAGGTGTATAGTTGATGATGTTGGTACATATTGATGAGTCATAGTTGATGAGTAG
>ML789938.1:176918-191251 GCA_009831015.1 Picea engelmannii
TTCATTGGAATTTTCTTCTTCAGTGTCATTTCTTTCAATCCTTGGATGAGGACATTCAAATTCAACATGACCTACTCCTTCACAATTAAAGCAAAAGAACTGACCTCTATTTTCTTCTTTGAAATCTGAGATGTTGTAATTTACTTCAACTTCTTCTTCTTCATCTTCTGCTTCTTCCCTTACATAAAGGTCTTGTAGCTTGTCCCAAATCTCTTTTGATGATGCAAATGATCCCACCTTGGATTTCACTGAACCTGTCAATCCATCCAGGATGGTATCTATTGCCAATTTGTTGTTCCTTTTTGCTTCCTTCTGAGCTACAGTCTTTGGTTTCTTCAAAGCATTGTATCCTGAAGCAACTGAGAACCAAATATCTGCCCCAAGATATTTCAAGTAAGTTTCCATTCTATTACTCCAGTATTCAAAATTGCTTCCATCAAATGGTGGAATCCCATTTGGAATTTTGTCTTCCATTTCTTCTTAGGATCTTCCTTCCAGTGGTTAAACTGTACTGAAGGTAACCCGCTCTGATACCAATTGTTGATACTGAGAGGGGGGGGGGGTGAATCAGTATCAAGTACAATTTAAAACCTTTTTAAACTTATACTTAAACCATTCAATTATATCTAATGAGCAATGAACAATAGTATAAGAGTTATACCAATACACCACAATACACCATGCACAATATATGAGAAATAATCAATAGTTATTGTTCAAGGGAAGTAATGACTTCGAAAGGTAGCTACAGCTTCCAAATTTAAAGGGAGGGATAAATATCCAAGAGGAAGATACAATCCTCCAATATCAAGAAAGATTTGAACTCTCTATCCTTTCCCCTTCCTTCCACCCAAGAATATATGAGAGATAATAAAACTTCACATTAAATCATCACCATCAACCAACCATCACATAGAACTTGATAATGCTTCCTGAGACTTCTTCAATTTCTAAAATTATTCAGTTCTTGGAATACTCTGATCCTATAGATAAAATTATTCAATTTATTCTCCGAAACTTCTCCAAGTTTCACTCCTTGAATCCTCCCCCAAAAGAAGTTATAGAGAGAATGGTAGACCTTGTTCAATTCTGGTTTATTCAGGAGACTGAACTTGTACAGAATGCCCCACAATCAATATTTAACATCTGATTCTGAAACTCGCACACAAGAAACCAAAGTCCATACTATTTCCAATGAAATTTTTCCCACATCATTTGGATTCTCTATGAAGCAGTTATGATTGTTTTACCTGAAACACATGTTTATTGACTAGCTTCAGGATTAGTCACAAACCCTATCTTCCACAGAGTGTATCTCCATAATTATAGCGAATCAAGAGATGAAATTTTTACCACAGGTACCTTGATATGTCTTATCAATATCAAAGAAATTTAACCATCTGAATCGTTCTAGAAAAAATGTTATAGCAAAAATGGTAAGATGACTTGAAAATAACATACCTTAGAACACATCACCAAAAGACTTCATCCTCCCTTGAAATTCGGCCTTCTTTACTTCTGATTTCCTCTTAAATTAGACTTGTGTATAAAATGAATGTATAATGATATTTATTTATACCATTTATTTCACTTTATTTTAACATGAGGGCCGACCTGACACTTTCTTATTTTGTAATTCTTTTCTTTAATTATCTTCAAGGCCTACATGCACTTCCTTCTTCAATTCACTTTGTCATCTTCCAAAATTAATTTCTCCTCAACCATAAGGATCCACATGACGTTCCACATACCACCGGAAACAACATGATGTATACTATCAATCCATGGGTGTTGTATCTTCATGTGCATTTTCCTTCATGTCCAAATACCTTCATCAATATTGCGGTCCAAAACCCATGACTAGGGTTGACATCAATGACAACAACCAATATTCCAACATATAATGGTATGAGTTTTAATATATTTGAAGGTAATACTATTCTATATGGATAGTATATATCATTCCATTTCCGGTTTTATTTGGAACGTCACATAACGCCTCACGGTTAGAGACTTATGGCCATGAGAAGTTGGATAACCCAGGTTTGGATAATGGACCCAAGTTTGTTTGATGTATAATGGTATGAGGTTTAATATATTTGAAGGAAATAATATTCTATATGGACAATAAATGTCATGCCATTTCCAGTGGTATGTGGAACTCCACAGAACTCCTCACGGTTAGAGATTTATGGCCATGTGAAGTTGGAGAACCCTCATGAGTCATTTAGAAGCCCCAAAAGGTCAAAGTAGTCAAAGTGGTTTAAGAGTTTTTTAGAAGGTAAATAATAAAGTGAAGTGATGAGTGTACTATAATTCAAAGAGAATACAAAAAAAATTATTTAAATAATAAAGTTAATGGAGAAATTACTAAGTTGACAAGTGGTTAGAAGTGGGTTAGCCCTAAAATAAGGAAAGTGGTTTAAGATGGTTAGAAGGTAACCCCTTGAGGTAAAGTGAAGTGATGAGTGTACTATAGTCAAAGTGGATACAAAATAAATTATTTAAATAATAAATTTAATGGATAAATTACTAATTGGACAAGTGGTTATAAGTTGGTTAACCCTAAAATAAGGAAAGTGGGTTACGATGGTTAAAAGGTAATCCCTTGAGGAAGGTACATGAAAGTATAAATAAGAGGCAAGGCTCTCTCATTTTATATCATGCTTGAGCATATTGAATATCTACAAGTGAATGAGGTAACCAAAGGATATATAAGTCTAATTTCAGAGAGAAGGTGAAGTAAAGAAGGCCGAAATTCAAGGGAGGATAAATTCTTTTGATGATGCTTTCCAATGTATGTCGTTTAGAGGTCATCTCACCATTTTCAAAATAACTTTTTCTATATAATGATTCAGACCGTGAAATTGATAGTCCATTGAGAAAACATATCCAAGTATTTGTGGTACAAATTTCATCTTGTGGGTCGTTGTATTTTTGGAGTTACACTCCGTGGAAAATAGGGTTTGTGGCTAGTCCTAAAACTAGTCTAAAACAAGTGTTTCTGGTAAAAACATCATAACTTCTTCATAACATATCCAAATTACGTAAGAAAATTTTTTTTTGTTAGAATACAGTCTATGGTATTCTGTGTAAATTTTCAGATCCATACAAAAATTATTTTGTGCGGGGCACACTCTACAAATTGACTCTCTAGAATAAGCCATAATTCAACAAGGTATGCCATTTTTTCTAAAACTCATTTTCTGAGAGGTTCCAAGTAGTGACACCTGGAGGAATTGCATAAAGAACACTGAAGAAAATTGTGTACTATTTTCATATCTTTATTCATTACAGGTACATATTTATGATTATTTCAAGTTAGGGTTGTTGACTAATACAAAACTAGTTATGTGAGACTAAAGTAAAGTTTGATGAAAATGCTAGTCTCTTGTTATTAAAGTTAAGGAAGGTTTGCAAGTATGACATCATATACACCAGGTCTATTACAGGGTTACAAATAATATTTGGATGATGAAATTGATGAGATATTTTGGTTGAGGTACATGTTGGGTACATGGTTGAGACAAGTAATTGATGAGTTGGCACATACATGAGGTGTATAGTTGATGATGTTGGTACATATTGATGAGTCCTATTTGATGAGTAGTTGATACCTGATTGGTACATACTTGGTACATAGTTGGAGGCACTTGTTAGTAGTATTGTTGACACATGGTTTATGGATGATGTAGCATATTTGTATTGGTATATTATTAGAAGCACATATTGATCTTGGTGATGATTATGAGTTATTGTGTTATGGTTGATTGATGCACATCTTTGAGAGTTGTCTTGGTGATTGATCTTGGTGAGTAGATTTGATTTGGTTGATAAGATTGATGAGACAGGTTGTTTTGATAGGTTGTTTAGACAAGTTTCTGTGACAGGTTATTCATACAGGTTTGGTGCATGGTTGATGCACTTATTCATGATTACAAGTTGAGGTACAGGTTGGTGCATGGTTGATGCACTCGTTTATCGTACAAGTTGATTATAGGTTGTTTGGTATAGGTTGGTGCATGGCTGATGCACTTGTTTATGGTATAGGTTCATTACAGGTTGATGCATGGTTCAAGTTATTGGTATAGGTTGTTTGGTGTAGGTTTATTGGTACAGGTTTACAACAGTATATCTCACAGTGATAGTGTGACAATGGTTCCATCATTCTACTTATACGTCAGGGCCATTGTATGGGAAAATGATAGGTGCTTGTAGCCACCTTCCGGTTGTAGCTAGAGAACATAAGGGGTTGTAACCTCCTTCTGGTTGTAGCCAAAGAATTAGAGAGTTGGATCTTCCCTCGATTTGTAGCCTGAGAAACTAGGGGGTTGGGGCCTCCTTCCAGTTGCAGCTGGAAAACGAAGGAATTTGGTGCTTCCAATGAATGTAATTCTTCAAGACATATAAGAAAAAACATTTTTTGGTTTTCTCCCACTTTGGATTTCCATGTAAAAAACTAGTGTATTGTGTATGTGTATGATTGTTCATTTGTTCATTTCTTATTTACTATGCAGTTATTGGATGATAATGCTACATTGATATAACACTTGGATTATATGGTTAAAAAGGATTAAATTTCTCTATTACTGATTCACCCCCCCTCTCAGTAATCCAACATGAAATTCATGTTCGGCATCATCCCATAATCCAATCGGGTACTCAAGTAACAAAACCTCTTTCTTCATTTTTTGTAGTTTGAAGTACTTGAGGAGACCACGGTTTCTCAAAGCATCCCTTGATTGAAGGTGCTGCAATGCGACAATATTGTTGAACTCGTGTTCTCTTTCCTTCCATTCAATCATGGCTATGATCCATGAAAACCGCAAATACAACCATTTAAATGCCTTTAGTCAACTTCTTATACCAAAACAATGTGTATTTCTAGCCTAAAAAGCAATAAATATTTTGGTTCTGCACTGACACTCCCCTAATCTTATTCACATAGCGCTAGCGCTCCCTAGGTACGTGCACCAGGGCGCTGAAAACTCGATCGACACTCCCCTCACCCCTTTGAGGGAGCGTCGATCCAGTTCGTTGCCTAGGTCATCCTAAGGAGCCTAGAACACCTTGAAAATAAACTAAAACACAATTTTAAACCATGAAAAATGATTGAAATGGTAAGGCGACCAACCTAGTCTAGACAGAATAGGAAACGCTCGATCACAACTCCTATGCTCGCATCTTGAAAATCACCCTCTAAAGGTTGAAAATTCCAAAGCTAGAAGAAATTGGTGAAAAATCAAATGGTGAATGAAATTTCTAACCCTATTTCACTATTATAGGGTTGATCTTTGTTAATATAAAGTTTTTATTGGGTTTTTTAATCTTTTTTGAGGAGTCACTAATACCCTATGTGCAGGATTGTCTATATTTGCAGGCTTCGAAGAAATATCTTTTTCAAAAAACTTTGTAACACTGATGAGCACAATACTTGTTCTTTCTCGCGCTCGAAAAAGCATGAGAGTGTAACCGAGTAGACTTTTATCACTTTTTTAGACTCGTAAAGGTTACACGAAAAAGGAAACCCCTGGAGTCTCCTTTAATCTATTTTTAGACTCTCTAAACATGAAAATATTGCCGAGTGATCTTGCTTCCTTTCACACTTTCTTAAAAGGTTTTGAAAGGTTGTTTCCCGAGTAGCAGTTTATCTCTTTTTCAGACTTTGGAGACTAAAATTTCGAAAAAGGACAACCCTGGATTCACCTTTAAGTTCTTTTCAAACTCTATAAACATGAAAAACCACCGAGTTTTCCTTATTTGGACTCGTTAAAATCACACATTGAAGGGCCCATATGGGATCGAACCCTTACTTCTTCCAGTTCATTAAACAAAGGAAGAGGGATTTACCGAAGGTGAGTTATATCAAGCATGTGTTATCCTCCTCGAGCTCATAAAAAAAAAAAGAGGTACTTGTCTATTTGGATGGGGGAAAACATTGAAGGAAGAAAGCCAAGCTATCTTTTATAATTTTCACAAGTCACTCTTGAAGTCACCCTTGAACATGACACATTGTTTTTGCCTACATCTTGAACACTTGGATAACCCACCGAACCTCTCCACTGAACCAATCCCTTGAGTATTTTCACTCCTTTGGGTTACCCGATGAATGTCACAATATCCACTACATTATTTTTTGGTCCATGTTATGTTTATGCTGTCAAGTCATGTTGTGCCTTAGTGTTCAAGGGAAGTATCTGCCTCAAATGTCAACCATCACAAATTTCCAGTTTCAATACCTTTGTTAGTCTATACTCATTTGATTCACTGTATTACATCTCTATGTCATTTTCGTATCGATGATGGGGGATACATCAAGGCCCTCCTTCGACGAGCCTTTTCCTGTCAATTTCAACACATCATCTAGGAATTTGACATAGAAACCAATTAGTAAATTGGGACCTGCATGACTCAATGGAAGGCATCCTTTCCTTCGACAATGGGTTTACATCATTGACCTCTAATCGGATGAATCCAAGAATGTTTGACTTCAACTCATTTATTCACATTCATTGGATTTTACTAGGGTACCTTGGGAGTCATTGACATCACTGGTGATTTCCCTCGCACTTGTTAATGGTTTACCTCATTGACCTGTAATCAAGTGGTTTCTACCATGTTCAACATCAAAACATTTATTCACATGGATAGATTCATACTACATCGATATTGGGATGAAGAACCTAGGTTGATATTTCACTTTGTTATTTGCTTTCCCAGGCTATAAAGGAGATCTTTTGAGCATACTAATATACTGTCACATATATCCACTTTGTATTGGTCCGTGGCTATGTTTTATCATCTCGTAGATCCACTGTTTATTTCTTGTGGCTACAATCAGTTCATGTCATGGAGTTATAGATCCACATTGTATCTTTGGTGGCTATACCCTTAGTCAATATCATTATGGATCTGCAATGTGTTTGTTGGCGGCCATACCTTAAGTCCTTTGTCACTCAAGCATAGGTATTCCTGCCTTGGGTTTGAAATGTATGATAACATTTGTTTGATGGTTGTTTGTAGCTTCTACTAGTTTCTCTAAATCCATACCCTTTCTTCGAAAATAAACAAAGTGCTTCAGTCATTAGCTTCCATCTTCCGACCTTTCACTTTGGGGGGAAATCTATTACATGTCAAAATTCCTCACTTCGATAATGTCCCATTATCATTATCATAAGTGTTGAAAGTGTCGCAAATGTCATATTTTCATCCTCCATGTGTCGCATTGTGGACAAAACCATAAGAAAACTTGATACACCCTCTAAGACATGTTAGAAGAGGAAAACACATCATTTGGCAAGCTCACACAATCTTTTTCCTTGGGAAATTATCATCTTAAATGAATTTTTGGAGATCAATTCTCCCCTGCTCACATGCAGGGAGCGCTAGCACTCCTTGTCCACTTAGCAGGGAGCGCTATAGCACTATGTTGCCAGCTTTGAGGGAGCATCGATTGGTTGAGATAATATTGGGAAGAAATCCCCCTTATCTCTAAGGACAACTAGAAATGATACAAGTTGGTTTGGCTCAAATCCAAGATTTAGGCTATATCTAAGGGAGATATGACAACTAATGGAGTCATATCCTCAAATTATTCCAAATATAACTAAGGTGTTTGAGCCTCTCAAAGCCTATAAAAGGAGGTATTCTCATGGTGAAACGGAGGAGAATATCAGCTAAAAGTATTGTCATTCTGATCGTGGATCTTTCGAGAAATGGGTTGGACAAGGAAGACTTGGTGAGGTTGTTGCATATGCATCTATAGATTGTAAGTACCTTG
The DNA here is from genome assembly GCA_009831015.1 of Picea engelmannii. Taxonomy (NCBI): domain Eukaryota; kingdom Viridiplantae; phylum Streptophyta; class Pinopsida; order Pinales; family Pinaceae; genus Picea; species Picea engelmannii. The sequence goes on from ML789938.1 coordinate 184,699, forward strand.
TTATGTTCCCATTAATATATGCTTGGCATGTTTCCTTCAAGTTTGTATATGATTACATAGGCTTGTCTCTTCTTGACAAATCTAGTTTAAACTAATCTTGGTAGAATAGGAAACATGCATTATCTTTGTTGTCTATTTAGTTACAGATCTCATTAAAAGGCCTGAAGATCAAGTTCATCTTGGACCAAGCAAGGACAAGCTTCAAAAAAAGGTACATCATACTTTCTTCCTTTTTTTCCTTTCAATAGTTTAACTACATTTAAAGGAATGTTAGTGTCCAATGTTAGCATTTTTTTGTCTTGGTCATAGGGGTCTAGGATCTAAGAGGACATTTCCTTGTCCACAGGGGAATTTTCCTACAACAGTCGGTGGCATACCAAAAATAAATTTGGGTTTGGTACTATATTGTGCTCCTTCTTCTTTGAGAGGGTGCCCAATATCAGTCCCAGAGAGACAGTACGGGGGCATGTAGCCTCATTCCTAGCAATGAGAAGGTGGGTAGCATTGTTGCCTAGACAGGGTGGAGGGAGGACCATAGAGGCCTTTGACGACAAGTTTTTTGACTGGTGGGCACATTAGATCCCAGTGACCGAGGATTACCCATATGCAAGGATCAACTTCACCAAAGACCTAGACATGCCTGTGCCTCCCGACGAGGAGTGAGGCGATATAGGTAAAATACATTTTAAAGTTTATTTAACTTTTAATTTTCATATCTATCCTTGTTATGCGTGTATAGATTACTGACTCATGTATATATTATGTACAGATCTGGGGCCTATATACCAACATAATTCGCGAGGACATGACAACTTTCTTGACCTTAGGCAAGACCAACAATGACAAGAGGACCAACAGCTACAGGGGGACCCCCAGCCGGAGAGGCTGATAGAGTCTTGTGACGAGTGGAGCGCAACCTCACGGTGCTCACTCATGTCTTTCCTATGGTTGAGATCAAGGATCTCCCCCCGACTATGATGCCACATGTAGTAGGGGTGCCTCAGACTTGGGTCCAGTTGTTCCAGCATTTGGAGAAATTCATTGTGAATTATAATAGGGCCAATAGGACTCATCCTTAGATAGCATTAGAGCATTGATGTGTCGAGGAACTTTTTGTACTATATGTATTTTTTGAGGGCATAAGCCCAACGATGTAGACTGATGAATTTTGAGGAATTCATGCCCACCTATGTACTCATGACACTATTTTTGGACACACACACACATATATATTTATTGTCTTATGGATGAAAATTTTTACAAATGTATTTACATGTGTATGTGTGTTCTTTTATTTTTATATGTGAGAAACATGCCAATATAAAACATGATTAGCTAGAGTATCTGTTAGATGATTAAATATCCTAGGAACATGGATATACGTAATGTAATCGAAGGATCATTATAAGAGACGTACCCTAAGGAATCGTTGGTGCAAAGTGGGATCATAAACGCGGTAAACCCCATTTAACTGGGACACAACTAGCTGAGCATCTAGGTAGACCCAGAGGCAAGAAATTCCATATGATAAAGCGTCACAAAGTAGTTCTATCATTGCATTGTATTCGACAACATTGTTTGTAGCGTCACCTATAAAAATACCTCCAAAAGATAGCAACTGGCCTCTAGGTGTGAAAATCACCCAAGTTGTGGAAGAAAGCCTCCGAGTGTTTCGGTTAGCCCTATCTGTGAACCCAAAATAAACCTCTGATTCACTTGACATCTGCCACGGTGAAAAAAAAAGACATGAATAACTACATGTCCACAAAACAAAAAAAGACAAAAAATGTATGAGTGGCTATACATATATACAAGAATTCACCTAGGTGACCAACCTGAGAGTAGTACTTCTTAAGGTAGAGCCCATTTCTAGGATATTCCAAGGCATTTCCCTCAAAATAAACCAGACAATAAGCGCCCTTCTCCAAGACCTCTTTCACAATGAACGGTCTGAACCACATGGGTTTGAACTTTCCTGCCCCTAGGGGATATTTGTCTTGATCATATACTAGGACAAGACCACCTTCGAAGAAACTCTAAGGATGAATGGATCGATCGTACTGACACTTGACTCATTTCATATGAGCCTCATTGGCTAAGGCTACATCACAATGTTACTCATTGAGATGCTCGAGATATAGAAGGTGTTCCTCAAGTGGTGAAGTGCCAGACAATAACTCCACTGCCAACTTTAAATAAGGAATCTAACATTCAATAGGTAAGACTACTTCCAGCCTGTATACAAGTTGAAAAGGTGAAAAACCAGTGGCAGTCCTCACAAATGTTCGGTAGGCCCACAATGTTGAATACAACATCAAATTCCAATTCGACTTGGCATAATTGATCGTTCACTAAAGAATAGTCTTGAGGGACTTATTCACGTCTTCAACCTGACCGTTCGCTTGCGGGTAATAAGGTGACAAATTCTCCTATTTGAACCTAAGATTTGACATTAATTCAATGATCATTTTGTTTTGGAAGTGGCTACCATGGTCAGTGACAATCTCCTTCAGGATACCAAGCCTGCTACTATCTGATTAAATATGAAAAGAGCTGATGTTTCACAGTCATTGTTAAATGTTGGCATATATTTGACCCACTTTGTGAAGTAGTCTACCATTACGATGATGTAACGATGCCCCCTCATTGAGGCTGGGTGACATGTAGTAAATTCAATCCCCCACTTGGTGAAAGGACCAACAAGAATGACTAGAAACATAGGAGCAGGATGTGCCCACATCTTTCGACAAAATATCTGGCATGGGTGGCACTTCTTGACCACCTCTATGCAATCCTTGATTAACGAGGGCCATAAGTAATCTGCATGTAGAATATTTTGGGTTGCTTCAAACCCAGACAAATTACCACCACATGCTCCAGCATGACAGTCATTCAAAACGATCTCTACTTCTTTGTGGGCAAGGAATCATCGGAGAATTAAATCTACACCTCAACGATACAATGTGTCATCAAGGATAAGATAGTTTCGTGCCTGATGTCAAATTATTCAACGCTCATTGCGGGAAGCAGAAGCGGAGCACTTCAAATTCTATAGATACACAAGTATATCTCCATACCAGGGGTCCAAAGATGGAATTAGAAAAATATTTCCATTAATAGGCGATTCTTCGGGCATGATATCACTAGACTTGACCTGAAGTTCCAATATGAGTTCGGAAAAGATCAACGACTTTTTAGATTTCACGGAAACACAATCCAAGTCGAATTCCACTAAGATGACTATCCATCTACTAATATTTCCGCCAATGACCCGTCGTGTTAACACATATTGGAAAGGGTTGATTATGATGATGACGGTGGTCTTGCGAAGCAAAATGTAGTGACAGAACCATTGGACAACATGGATAGCCACCAAAGCAAGTTTTTCAACGTGAGAGTAGTTGAATTTCGGTCCAAATAGGCCTCAGATGAGGTAATATATAACATTCTCTTCAAGCATATCATCTTCTTGAACCAATACCATGTTTATGGTTGACTTCACAATAGCCAAATACAAAAAGAAATATCTATTATAATTAGGAGGCCGAAGCAGAGGGGCAGACATCAGGACACATTTGAACACTTCAAAGGAGTGTTGAGCATATTCATCCCAATAGAATGGGACCCCTTTTTTCAAAATATGCAAAAACCCTTTAGTGATCTCGGCGTAATTCATGACAAAACGCTGAAGAAAATTCACTTTCCCCTATAAGCTCTGAAGCTGGGGTATCATGCACGGGGGAGGAAATTGAACTATTGCCTCAACCTTGAGAGGATCTACCATGATACATGTTATCGATATAATAAAACATAAAAGAAAACCTGATGTCACAGAGAAACTGCACTTGTTAGGATTCAAGTGAATCCAATAGTAGCGACATCGTTCAAAAATTAATCGTAGATGGGCGGGATGATCAGATCTCTTGCGAGAACGTGATGCTAGATCATCAAGGTATGACTCAACTATCTATTTGAGGTTGTGACAAGAGAACGACATGGCCCACTGAAAGGTGTCTCTAGTATTCTTCAGGCCAAAAGGCATCTTACAATACGTGAAGGTACCCCAAAGAAAAATAATCACCTCAAGAATCAACTTGTTAGAGGGAAAGACCAAGTCTAAAGAATCTTGAATGGAAAGATAATATTGAGCCCAAATAGGCTCGAGAATTGGATCTAACTCCTGTGAGGGAGCTGAATTGAGGTTGGTTGAATTTTGTTGGCCAATGTTGTACAGAACCTTAGTTGTGGATAAGGGCATGGCCATGCCATGATGTCCTATCCCTTCTATCGAGGCTGATGTGGAAGGTAAATTCCACATATCGCTAAAGTATCTCGTTCAAAATGATGACACTTGAAAAATTGCATCCCTCAGCTGGTCGATAACAACTGATATAAGCCTTACATCGCTAGAATGCGGAGGGTAATCAAAGGTTCCCATCAATGATGGAAAAAAATTGACACCTAAGTTGATAGTGTCAGGATATGGATTATCAATCATTGGGACTGTGGAATCCCCCGATGAAGTGTCAGGAAGAGAGAAGGACAACTGGTTGATGGTCAAAATCCAATCCTCATGCGAAAAACATAAGACCCAAAAAAACATAGCAACCACCGCATGCATCGCATAAGTCCAAGTTCTTCCTAACAACAGGTTGTAATTAAGAGGTGCATCGATGACTTCAACTTCGACACACACAATTTTACCTCCCAACTGCATGGGAAAGGAAGAAATTATTCCTTTTGGTCTAAACAACTGACCATCAAAATCCATAAGCAACGTAGGCAACAGAGACAGCTTAGGCTGGCCAATGGCCTTCCAACATGCCAACGACGTCATGAAAATTGAGGCACCCTCATCAACCAATGTATAGAAAATGTTTCACGTAAAATATTTTGTGATGTAAGCCACTACTATCTGAAAGGCAACATGGTGAGGAAGACAGGGTTTTAATTCGATTGGATCGAAAACAATCACTCCTGGGTTACTGGTCTCCATTGCTCCCAATGCGGACAAAATAGCTTTTCTCTGTGAGGGAAAACTATGGAGGACTTCCAGAGTGGACATCGCGCAAGGGGTCTGTGCCAGATATTCTATAATGGAGTAGTTCTGAGTAGCCCTCTCATTTGGATTATGAGAAACCTTTTTAAAAAAACCTTTAGGGATGCAAGTAATTGTTTCTTCCACCACCTTCTCAATTTGGAGAGGATTCGATGGGTTAGTGGCTTCTTTTCCCTTTTCGGTAGATTTCGACATTCGGTAGTCTCCATTCCTAGTTGATAAATGAGCTTCAACATTCATCATATAAATATTCACAGTTGGGTTGTTATTGGTAGGCACGAGGGGGTCCCTGACTGTCCCATGTCGTGCTCATGGATGCAAAATCTTGAGCCATATTTTGCATCCATGAGCACGACATGGGACCTTGACCTTAATTAAGCTATTTATATGCTGCCATATAAATTAGGAGGGACCACTCAAGAAAGAAAGTAGGAGGGACCTTGACCTTAATTAAGCTATTTATATGCTACCATTCTCGGATATGATCAGAGATGTGGTCGGCCTTGGTTTTCTCAAAGTTGGCCAACAATTCTGTGTCGGCATTGTATCTCACAAGTAATTGGAAATGGTTCAAGAAAACCATCTCCAAGTCATTGAAGTAAGAGCACCTTGATCCATCAAGCTCAATATACCACTTCACAACACCTCTATAAGAGTGCGTTGAAAAAGGCGCAACTGGAAAAATTCGTCCTTCAGTGAGTTTTATGAGGAACATAAGTGAAAGGTAGTCACATGATCACTTGGATCTTCACCAGGATTTCCCTCAAATTTTGGAATATAAAAAAGAAACTTAGTCGGCATGGAGGGCCAATGAAAATCATGACAAATCAGGTTATTCAATAATCTCGACAAGTCTTGCAGATGTAAAGTTCCCAGAAAGGGTAGTTGTCAGGCTGCTAAATTGTAGCTTTTAAGTGTCCTGAATCACTAAATTGTCAAACCAGGGTTGGTATACTTCGAGCTGATACACAGTATGTGCAGGCAAGCGTCTAGTCTTTTATTCGAATGCTATCCTAAAAATAAAGCACAAACCTATTCTAAGAATTTGAATTCTGATGACTAACTCAAAACTGAGCATTTCCTATGGAATCATAAACATAAGCAAAACAGTCTAGTACTCAAAGGCTCAGATTGCTATTTCTGTTAAAAAGCACAATTCTACAAAATCATTCTAACTCTGTGTTTAACCATCTACCATCAGAATTATCATTTAAGTCATGACACACAGAGTACTGTCTGAACTGCGTTCACTCTGGGCATTCAAAACCAATCTAGTGCTACCTATAGGAAAACAAATCTAATGTTAAAGCAAATCTAATGCTATCTAACTGGAAAAAAAATCTAATGTTGTTAACTGGTAAACAAATCTAATGTTGTTAACTGGTACCAGGAGCTCCTAACTATAACCTATCTATCCTAAGCACACAACGCAACTATTGTTTAACCAAGCAAAATGCATGCTACTCTGAGTTAAGAAAAGAAAGCGAAAACCAA
>ML789938.1:191351-210148 GCA_009831015.1 Picea engelmannii
TCACAACTTCGTGACACGTAGTGTCACGAAGTGTGAACACTTGAAGCATAATCGATCCAAGGTAATCATCACACTCTCGAGCACTCTGTGGCAATGGCTCCAGCTGGCCTGCGACTCTGCTATCTCCCTCTTCGAACCATAACGCATGCCATGATGCATCGGTTTCGAACTGCTCCACTGGTACCGCTACGGTGTGAGTTGGTACCTGGTACCGGAATCCTGCCCCAAGAATAGCAATGGTACCTACCCAAGTGATATTAGCTCATTTATCAATTTAAAGTATTAAAAATGCATAATAATAACTTGAATTTCAAAGATACCTTAGGCGACCCCTTTGAGTGGGAAAGGGCTGTTGATTATATCAAAAGGAGGTCAAAAAGGGTGGTACTGGCATATAATTGGAGGTCAATGGTATGTAGTATGGGCAAAGAACATGGTCAAAACCGGGGACCAACAGTAGTTTCAGTTTTGAATTATTTGTAGGAAAAGAGGGCCCTGGATTTTGACTGGCACCAGGTTTCCAGGAAAATTTGGATTGTTGGCTAGGGTTTTGGTAGAAACCATGGCCTTGACCAGCAAAGGGAAACTACATCTATTGAGGCATCATCGAATGAATCCTGAAATTGGATGACATAGCTTGTGCAGGTGTTTCTCCCTACATTATGTTTCAAGGACCTTGGAAGGGGATACCCCCAGCCGATCCGATGGGCATGGGTACAGAGCCTTTATTGGGGTTCCATTGAGTATGGAAGGGGTTTCCCCTGACCAAAATCCCTTGTGAGGGAACTGATCCCTACCAAGGATTCCAAATACCCTATGTGGAGTCAACTCCAGTCGTCGCTCCCTGTGAAGGAATAGTACCTTGCACCGGGTTATGTTGACCAAATTTGGGGTTTCCCCTATTGATAAAGAGATCATAGAGAAAAAAATGTTCCCAAATGAACCCAACAAAGAGAACGAAATAGATCCCATCGACGTTGTATAAGATGAAGGTCCTAAAATTCCTCCACCAAACAAGCTATAATTAGCATTTGACCCGATCGACTACTCAAAAGAACCACCGAGCGAAGGGGACGAAGGAGGTATATGACATCCACTGTAAGGGATAACATTAAATGGGACAGTAGTTCCCATGGTTGACCCTTTCACGGGAGCGTTTCATCTCCCTGCCCCTAGACCCATGTATGTAAGGTAGAATAAGTAAGAACCAAGTTTGTATCAGAGCCAGGCATCCCATATGAGAAGGGAGCGCTCGTCGCACTCTGAGTAAACAAAATAACAGTCAAAGCCATTAAAGGTATCATACCATTGCCTGAAATTGAGGGAGTTGAGACAACTATGGTCCTAACTGGTGAAGGTGGGAGAGGAGGTAGGATGCCCCCTCCATTAGTAGTCGTAACAGGATTATGGGGACTGTTATCACATAAATATGTCAAAGGTTTTGTTGATGGGAGTTTGTGACACATTGTCAATGGGAGGGATAGATCGGGACCAGGGTTGTCTATTTAACCCAAGTCGTTTGGTATGATCTACCCTGATGGGTTTTATGGCCCCGCTATCCAACTATGATCATAAAAAAAACTAAAGGAAGTGAACTAACTAAAGATAAAATTCTAACAATCAACACCTTAATTACAAATGTTCAACTGAGACTGTTAATGTACAATGGTTATATACAGTTTACAAGGTTTGATCAAAGCCTTGTGAAAGTGATTGTTTAACATAATGTATCTAAACATGATAAAGTATAAACAAACTTATTCTAATACTCTAAATATCAAACTAGTAAACAAAGAATGAATATGATTGTAATGACATAACGATAATAGACAAAGTTAATTAACGTCTAAATAATTCAATCACTATTCATTCATATATAAACAACTTAAATAATAATACATTGACTAACCTCTAGCTGATCAACAATAATACACTAAAATCGTCTCTCTACGTTTGTGTGAGCTCCTCTTGTCCCGTGTCAAGTGAAAACCTATGGCAGAAACAAGCATAATACTTCTTGAAGAAATTCAAGGAAGTGTTTCATATTTTAGAGTGAGTTTATGACGATAGAAAGATAAATAATTATATATCATGTAACCTTGAGATATCCAATAACTGAGAATGAAAGAAATCTCAATCCTCGGTAATGGTGTTATCAACCATTTAGTATCAGACATAAATTTAAAATACTAAAATAGATGATCAATCACAGGTATAAACTAGACCAAAAGATAATGAACAACATAAAGGAAAACATGATATAAAATATTATGTGAAGAAAAGACTACAACTAATTCGACACAGATAAAATTTCTTATCAAGAAATTACATGAGAAGGCAATGAAAAAACACTGCACAGTTTACACGGGTCTAAAGCCAAATACAAAACTACTTTCTCATATAATTTCAAAAATATATGTCCATTCTATGGTCCAGGAAAACTTTCCTCTAATCACTGGGCAAACATTGCTATTTAAACAGGTTTCTGATATGTTCCTCCCATCATGCAAGATAGAGGTAGATCTTTCTTAAAATAATTTTTTTACTAAAATAAAATAACGAAAAGATAATTTTGTTGGAGTCTTTTAATCAAAAACATTTACATTAATAAACATTGTTTTTCAAAACATAAAATTATTAGTCTAATAAACTCTAATCCCATGACTCTTTTCCTTAATCATATCACACCAATCTGCTGCTCACTTGAAATAATGAAACGAAATCAAAATTTAGATAATAATCCAAACAAATAATTTAAACAGACTGGCTATAGAATCTTTCGATTCTATAGCTATTCTCAAAATAAAAATAAAATACAAAATGAATCTAACTATTATTTCTCAAACATAATCAAATCGTAAAAAAAACTAACCAAATATTTACTAATTCAGAAATTTGACAAAGAGGCATCAGACATGTCTGAATTTATAATGGTATTGAAGTTTGTCAAATTTTTGATGATCACATTCCCAGATCTCTTAATACATTTGTTAGCCCTATGTGCGTTCAATCGAACGCAGACTCTGAGTTCATTGTTCTCCCTCTCAAGCATTGAATTTCAGGTGACCATTTGGTTCAATTGTGCCTATAGGTAGGGGACATCTCGACAAAATCTTTCAATCCAATCGAAACAATTTTTGCAATGCACTGGTTATATTATAGGTAAAGGTCGAGCCTGATCTATAGAGGGCAATTTAACCTGTTCCACGATTTGTTTTAGATCATGTTGTATACCTAAAAAACCCTCATGTTTCTTTAAGAATGGGGGAAGATTCGATACGAAATAGAACTGTGGTGTATCGACATCAATATCGTCCCCAGGGAGTCAGTCATTGATATCATCCTCGACAACTTGATCATCGATATCATCCTCAAAAAATCGATCATCGACCTCAATCACAGGGATTGGTTTCTCATGATCACATTGTAGATTTCTTATTGTTTTGGATATAAGTCGACCAGGTCTTTTATTTTTTAAATTAATGCCTGAAATTTTCTATTTCTTTCACCTACCTTGTTTCTTAATATTTAAATCAACCCGAATTGGCTCAAGATTAGGAACAGTAAGGATTTTATCCTTAAGATCATCCAAAACCTCTTCTAAGGATTTCTTGGGAATACAATTGCATCTCGATTTCTTTCCTTTGGATGGCTTCTGGAGAACAACAGAGGTTTCTTGCAGATTGACATGTATATTTTCCATAGATGGGTTTGATCGATAAGGACTGAGAGATTCATTAAAATGCAGAGGTAAGTCTATCACGTTTTCAGGTAGGGAAAACCCATTTCTATACAAGAAATCGTGCCAACTATTCCCATCATTATACAATTGTGAAATCACCAGAATTTAGATGAGGTCGTGATGGAATAGGCTAGACTGGGCATTTAAGTTTTGTCTCTGCTAGAATTTGGCCATTTTTTGCAGGCTCCTAAGTAGATAAAATGGCATATTCAAATTAAAACCTAGAAATACCATCAATAAATGAACATGATACAGGAATACCAGACAATATCTACCCTTACGAGTAATAAATTGCTTAAGCATCAACAACAAGCCATGGCATCATGGTTTAAATAGAAAAATGGGTGTACCTTTTGCACTATAATGCGATTTCTTGGAAGCCATCAGTGAGTGCCATGGGACGCCTTCGAACTTGAGGTTTTTAAACAAATGAGGTCCCTCTTGGGGAAATCCAGTAGCCTCTGCAATCGAACCCTCAGTCACCTCTAACTGCAAATCCCCAATTTTATCCCTGGCGCCATCAAAAGTCTGGGCAAAGGCTTGAGCCACTTTGAGGTTGAAACCCTCAAGTATTTTTATGAACCCATCCCATCCATGAGACATGAGGTCATTCATGGCATCATCATGTGAGAGGAGATCCTGTGAGCCATTGGGCTCGATCCTCACCACAAACACCATCAATATGGTCACACATAAACAACATGAGTAGTGAAGTGTGGGGTGTGTTTGAAAACACACAAAATATAGGTTGAGGTTTGAATATTTAGAAGAAACTCGATACCTAAGGCTTCGAAAATCCACCATAGTGACCATTTGGAGCATTGAGTGGATACTAAACCAGAGGACACACCGAACGAAAATCAATCTGTGAAATGAATGCCAAACCAAAGAACGAAAACTTACCACTTGAAGCAATGAATGTATGCCTATGCTAGCAGGACTAAGGAGTAATGTTTGAAGGTATGACTATCAGTCTTGTACCTAGACAATAAGATTGTGAAATGACTAGAAAATATAGGATTCATATTTCAAAATAAACCAAAGTTTTTGTTTGTTGCTTTATCGTGGATATGTTAATGTGAAAATAAAAAATCATCAAGTAATGGAATTCCTAAGTCATAACCCCAAGGTGGATAACTCATGCGTTATGGTAAGGGATCAACCAATAATATGATAGGTTTACAATCTTTAAAGGTTTATGAAAATATTAGATGCCCTTAGGTGTTATCCAATTTATAAAAAGGAAAGTCCACAAACTGTATGATGCCCTCAAACCAAAGCTTGTTATAATTTCATTCTTACAGTCATGAAATTGAATAAGAGAAATGATAAATGAACTCATACACATAGCTAATCAAACAAATATTTTCAAAACCAAAAGATGACAGAAATCTTTGCAAGGAGAAGGAGGCAGCTACAAAAAATTTTATCCCATTAAGATGAGATTTTATAATGATAAAATTGACATGAATATTTGGCTGCCAACAGGGTTGCAGGACGACCAAGTCCTTTGTTGCACAGAAGTGTCCAAATGCAACATTCAAAGAATCCCATTTCGGGATTAAAATACAAGCAGCGGACGAGTTTATTTTTCCAACGACAAAGATCCTAGGAGAAATTCATATCAACGACTCACGAATATTCTAAATGTAAAAGTTGTGCGAGGTCTAGCACTAGACAAAATCCCTAGATTTAAATATCAGGCACCACACACACTTTTCCATCAGATGATCATGATTTACTTTGGGAATTTGGGCTTTGAGAGTTTCATATTTTCCCCTCGCTTTCATTTGGAGTGTTTTCTCCTAAATTCCACTGATCACTGTCGCATGTCCATCCAAATCTAATGGTGGTAGTTTTCTTCAGGACTTCAGGAGTTTCAGGACTTCCCCTCCCGATTTCCTCCAGATTACTTTCCCCCGGAGTTGCAGATCAAGTGCCACACATCCTCCAGAATGGATGGTCAATATTTACTTCGAGAGTTTCATATTCTCCGCTCTCATTTTTGTCTGAAGTAGTTTCTCTCGGAGTCCACAGATCCCTGCCACATGTCCTCCTCAGATCAACAGTCGTCGTTCACTTCGGATCTCCAACTGTACATGCAGACTGCACCCAAGCTATGAAGTGCCAAAGTACGTGCCAGTCATCAGTTCAGACATGTGGCGCTCTCATCATTCATGACACCTGGCATCCATATAGCACTAAAACATGTCACCTCTCTTTTCATGACATGTCATCATAGTGACGTCAGGCCACCATGTCATATCATCCTCTGAAAAGTGTTCATGTTCAGCGCCAAAATTAGCGCCATCTCCAAGCGCAGTTAGAATGATACTAAAGTTGGCAGGTGGATAAACTTTAGCAAGGGTGCTAAATTAGCAGGGCTTTCCCAAATCTCATATCACGGCCAGATCAATGACCATGTTTCATTGCGGGGACGCAACATGCTCGAACAATAAAATTATTGAGTGGTCCCGCAATTGAAACCATGGTATAGCGAAAGAGCTATGTGGTGGAAGGTGGTGAGTTGTGGGCTCAAAAGTGGTGTGGATCCAAACTTCCTTTGACGACCCCGCAATCATGTGCTTATATAATTTTAAATCCGACAACAGCACGGGGCCACCCCCTAGGCATTAAGCCGCGCTCTGATCCCAAGGAGGATTTAGTTAATGGAAAGGGACTAGTAGCTGAAACCTCAGCTCAGTCCATAAATAGAAGGTGTGGAAGATATATCCAAGGAGAAAGAGATGTCAGGCTGAGGTACCATGATGGAATCTTTCTTCTTGTAGATCCATATTCATTTAAGCTTGTGTATGATAGAAGAACACGCACAATATGATAGAAGGATGCATAGACAAAAGCTTTGAATGAGATGGCCAGGTCACACTCCTGGAAGTTGTAGACTGATATGATTATAAATAGATCAGTTTAAGATTTTATAAGGGGTGTTTTTCATGGGCTTGAGAGCCGAGAGAGTTTTAGGAGTAGTTCTCTGTATTTTTCAGCTTGTATGCCTGAGGGCTTGGATTGTAAATATTATGTTATTGAAGATTATTTTGAATCATTTTTATCAAACTGTCTTCTTAGTTTACATGTTGTTATGTTTTTCTTGTCTGGATGTAATCTCTCTGATCTATGGATTTCTTAGGCGGTAGAGGATTTGTTGTCATCTTTCCCATCTTTCATGGTTCATCAAATATTTTTTTGTTTTCTTCTTGTATGGATGTAATCTCTATGATCTATGGATTCCTGAGGCGGTAGAGGATGTGTTGTCATCTTTCCCATCTTTCATGGTTCATTAGATATGTTCTATTTTTCTTCTTGTTTGAATGTAATCTCTCTGATTTATGGATTCCTAAGGCGATGGAGGATATATTTTCATCATGACCTTCTTTCATGGTTCATCATATATGTGTGTGTGTGTGTGTGTGTGTGTGTGTGTGTGTGTGTGTGTGTGTGTGTGTGTGTGTGTGTTCATCACTCAGACATTTTATGTCTTCTTTCTCCTCATCGCCACATGTACCCTTTTGTATGATAGGCAGTTTAAATGCCTTCATTATTCATGATACTTATGAATCCATAGCCCAAGGGTCCCGAACTGATCTGTTGTTACTTTTGTTGTCTTTTCCTCTCTCTATAGTATTATTGATCCACCTACTCAAACCATTCCAATACATTTACATTTTGATGGGTAATGTGATTATCCTTTTGCAGTCAGAGGGTGACTCTCAGTGCTAACATTTAATGGCGTCATTGTCAGGGACAGAAGTGAAGATATCTTCCCTGGGAGAACGATAATGAAAAGATCTAGTTTTAGATGGTGAACTGAAGTTGGACAGATTATTTTGACTGATCATATTTCACCATGGCGACTCCATTGTTCAGAAATCTATTGGCGACTCCACTGGCTTGAAATGGACAAGATTTTAGCTCAGAGGTATGTTTTCTGCGATTTTTCAAAGATAGTTGGTTTCCCTAATCCAGTGCCTAGTAGAGATGAATGGGAAAGTAGCCTTCCTAAATTTCAAGGAGAATACTGGGAGGAACCAACTGAACACTTGATGGATTTTCATGATTTTATTCATCATATTTGTATCGTGCATGAAGATGTTCAAATAAATCTTTTCAGGTATTCATTAGAGGGGATTGGTCATGATTGGTGTAGATCTCTCCTAGTTGCAAGTATCATCTCTTTGACATACTTTCATGTAGCTTTCAATTCCTTTTGTAAAGAATATTTTCCAGATGAACACCTATTTGAGGGATGTTGTAATGAGTTCTCTTTGCTCCATAAATATTCTTATAGTCATGAAATCATGATTTGTGATGAAGCATTTATTATAGAAGAAAACATTTACCATGAAGATCATGGGGTGTTGAATGATATTCATTATGATAGAAATAACATAGAAACGTCTGGAATCATAATAGGTGTATATTTTGTTTTAAATATTAATGAAGATAAACATATCTCTTTTGAATATTCTTATGATGAAGAGCAAGTGTATTCCACAGTAGATATTTCTCTTGACTGCGAAGCTGAGATAGATGATAAGCTAGTTAAAAGAACTAGGGAAGATTTCTCTCTATTTTTTCCTAGCTTTTCAGAATTGAAGAAAAATGTTGTTTGTTTCTCTTATGGAGAACATGAAGAGGATATTCCTGTCCTTGAAGAAGATGTTTTTGGAAGCCCTGCTTATGATGAAGAATTTGTTTCAAATGATGACCAAAAACAACCATTTTTTGATGAATATCCCAGTGAAGATGATGAAGAGCATAGATTTTTCATGGCTCCTTTGGAACCTTGTAGCATGGTTCATGTGTATGATAATTATGAACCTGATCTTTGGGAGGGCCATGAAGGTGAAAATGAAGGGATAAATGTCCAACTCGTCTCATGTCCAACACTGGTAAATGAGAAAATTTCACCTGGGATTAGCCAACCTGAATCCATCCTTTATCCACTTGTACACTCTGAGAACATCAAAAAATAGGTGAGCAATGATGAAATAAAGAAGGTAATTTCTTACCAGTTGAGTATGCCTTATCATAAATTTTAAGACCTCGTGGGGTTGTATATGGGGTTGAGATTTCCAAAAGCATTTGAGCCTGCAAAATTATTCATCTTATCATCATTTGGGGGTATGGTCAGTGTTCCAAAACATGTTTTCATTCTTCTGTCATACTTCCCTTACCTTTTGTGAATCATTTGCAGTGAAAAGGACAATTATATTACCAAGCAGTTTGGGTGGCCATGGTGGAAGTTTGCTTTCACCTAGCACATTGTAAAAAATCAATTAGTCTAGGATTGTACATAAATAATCTCATTTTGGAGCATGTGTGTTTGTTTTATTTTTTTGTAAGTAGAGTAGTGTACATGTCAGCATGTTGCCTTCAACAAATGTATGTAAGCTTGACTCCACAACCCAACAACTAAGGCACTGGAACTGAATATTCTTGGCATCTCATGGGGAGAATGCCATCCCCTATGGAGCTAATGTTATCACATAAATTTGTCAAAGGGTCGTAGGATGACCAAGTCCTTTGTTTCATAGAAGCGTCCAAACACAAAATTCAAAGAAGACCATTTTAGGCTTAAAATACAAGCAGCGGGCGGGTTTATTTTTCCAACGACGGAGATCCCAGGAGCAGTTTAGATCAATGGCTTGTGTGTATTCGACATGTAAAAGTTGCATGAGGTATAGTGCCAGACAGAATCCCCAAAGTCAAATATCAGGCACCACACTTCCTTCTCCATCGGACGATCATGATTTACTTTGGGAGTTTCGGTTTCTCCCTTCTCGCTTTCATCCAGAGTGTTTTCTCCCGAAGTCCACTGATTGCTATCATGTGTCCATACAAATATAACGGTGGTATTTTTATTCGAGACTCCGGGCTTTGGGAGTTTCAAGACTTCCCGTCCCGATTTCCTCCGGAGTACTTTCCCCCAGAGTTACAGATCATGCGCCACGCGTCCTCCAGAATGGACGGTCAATATTTACTTCAGGAGTTTCAACTTCCCTGCTCTCATTTTCCTTCAAAGTAGTTTCTCCCAGAGTCCATAGATCATTGTCATGTTTCCTCCTTAGATCGACGATCATCATTCACTTCGGAGCTCCAACTCTACATGTAGACTGCCCCCGAGCTCTGAAGTGCCAAAGTACGTGGGAGTCATCAGTTCATACATGTGGCTCTCTCATCAGTCATGACACCTGGTATCCATTTGGCACTGAAACATGTCACCTCTCTTTTCATGACACATCATCATAGTGACATCAGGCCACCACATCAGATCATCCTCCAGGAAGTGTTCTTGTTCAGTGCCAAAATTAGCGCCATCTCCAAGCGTGGTTAGAATGATCCTAAAGTTGGTAGGCGGATAAACTTTAGCGGGGGCACTAAATTAGCAAGGCTTTCCCAAATCATAGATCGCGACCAGATCAACGGCCAAGTTTCATTGCGGGGACACAACATGCTCGAACAATAAAACTCTTGACAGTTCCCACAATTGAAACCATGGTATAGAGAAAGAGCTATGTGGCAGAAGGTGGTGAGTTGCGGGCTCAAAAGTTGTGTGGATCCAAACCACTTTTGACAGCCCCACAATTATGTTCTTATATAATGTCAAACCCAATGGTAGCACATGGCCTCCCCCTAAGCATTAATCTGTGCTCTGATCCCAAGGAGGATTTAGTTAATGGAAAGGGACTGGTAGCTGAAACCTCAACTCAGTCCATAAATAGAAGGCATGGAAGCTATGGCCAAGGAGACAAAGTTGTCAGCTCAAGGTACCACGATGGACAGTTTCTTCTTGTAGACCCATACTGGTCTGATCTTGCATATGACAGGAGAACACTCATAGTTTTACAAAAGGATGCGCAGACAAAATCTTTGAATGATATGGCCATGTAACACTCCTGGAAGTTGTAGACTGATCTAATTATAAATAGATCAATTTAATATTTTAGAAGGGGTGTTTTTCAGAGGCTGGAGAGCTGAGAGAGTTTTAGGAGCAGTGCTCTGTATTTTTTAGTTTGTATGCTTGAGGGCTTCGATTGTAAATATTATGTTATTGAATATTCCTTGGAATCATTTTTATCAGACTATCTTCTTAGTTTACATGTTGTCATGTTTTTCTTGTCTAGATGCAATCTCTCTGATATATGGATTCTTGAGGCGGTAGAGGATATGTTATGCCCATATTTCATGGTTAATTAGATATTTTATGTTTTTCTTCTTTTCTGGATGTAATCTCTTCGATCTATGGATTCCTGAGGTAGTAGAGGATCCACTGTCATCTTACCCATCTTTCATAGTTCATCATATATTTTATATTTTTCTTCCTTTCTGGATGTAATCTCTTTGATTTATGGATTCCTGAGGCGATGGATGATATGTTGTCATCATGCCCACATTTCATGGTTCATCAAATATTTTATTTTTTTCTTCTTGTATGGATGTAGCATCTCTCTGAGCTATGGATTCCTGATGCGATAGAGGATTTGTTGTCATCTTTCCCATCTTTCATGGTTCATCACTCAAAAATTTCTTGTCTTCTTTCTCCTCATCACCACATAAATCCTTTTGTCTGATATGTAGTTTAAATGCCTTCATTATTCACGATACTTATGACTCCATAGCCCAACGGTCCCGAATTGATTTGCAGTTACTTCTGTTGTATTTACCTTTCTCTATAGTCTTACTGATCCACCTACTCAAATCGTTCCAATACATTTACATTTTTTTGGGTACTGGGCTTATCCTCTTATAGTTGGAGGGTGACTCTCAGTGCTAACAGGGACTCCTGGATGAAGTAGCAACATTCTCTTCCATTTCTACTCATAGAACTAGCTGGTGCTTAGAATATGTCACCTAGGGAGGGACACTCTGAATCAAGATCGGTGCCAACAAGTTGGTAATCGGAGGATTGGTTCGCCTGAAACCTTCAGTTTCAAGGTCAGAGATGGTGGATTCCTCCATAACTGAAAAGTCTCCTCATGGAGCAGGCTTGGGCACAATTTCCTACGGTCCAGTCACATCGAACGACCCTTCTTGATCAAGTCTTCACCTTAACAGTGGCGAAGGCATCTCCAAAGGAACCGATGACAGACCCTGAAGCCTTCATGACCAACAGATCCGTTGATCTTCCACTTTGTGAAATGATCAAATGACACAGTAAGGCTTGACTAGCGTAGAACACAAAACACACAGTAAAATTTTCCTAAAGATAAATCAAGCAGTCGACTAACTAGTGGGAAGGATGGTTACACCAATTGACACTAGAGCAACTAACAGGTGTAAGTGCAACTCGAACATGAAAGCACCCTCCGGGTATACTCTGCGAAGTGCGATCTGACGTCCTCCTTAGGTACCGCAGTATACCCTCATAGTCACCTGTGTAAGTCCATAAAATATGGGAAACTAGGTTTCCATATCACAGTCAATTACCATGCGGGTAAAATCGACAGTCGGGCAAATCGTAATGAGCAGGATAACAATTCTTAAGCCCTTCAAGGGTATTGAAATCAAGTGATCCAGAAGAAAATTGAGGATATTGAATGGATTCAAGGTCCACGAAGCTCTGTAGGAAAATGTGATTGGCATTTTTCTCGAGAAAAACCCTCAATATACAATCCCCACTACATTCAATCCAACTTTGGAAGGGTTATCTCCTTTGTCTTTCCTCATGCGACCTCATGTTTATCCCTTGTGTTAGAGGGTGGTCCCTGCTAACTCTTATGACAATGGACTTAAATCAGTCCCTATCTCAGACTCCAATGTTTGTTTTAAAGTGTCCTTGAAGAGTTTCCTCTTCACACCTAATTCAAGGCCCTAAAACCCTAAACTAGTCAGTGAACCCTACAAACAAAAGTCTAATAATTTTTAGATTAAGTGTTAATTTTAAGGCTTGATTTATGCAAGAGGTGTGGCAATGAAAATGGTGGTGTTATGAAGAGATGAATAAGGAAGAGAACCTTAAATCATTTTATAGAAAAAGGTACTTCGAAATTAAAAGAAAATCTTGTAAACAACTCTTTATAAATTCAACTTTTCTAATTGATATTTCAAGATCTTGTAAATGAAGAAATCCTAAAAATTTATTTCGTTTGACTACAAACTACTTATATTTCAGGAAATCAAACAGAACTTTGAAATGAAGACTCTTTTTTTCTTTTGCAAATGACAACCTTGACTACTTTACCAAACTAAATGGAAGAAAATAAATTCTCTTTTTTTAATTTTTCGAACTGCTCTAACAAGGAAAAACTGAAGTAAAAACTTTTTTTCGTTTTTTCAAAGAAAGAAATAGGGACAAAGAGAAAAATGAAAACAATAATGATAAAGACCTTAATCCCATTGCGGATCGCAAGGATTCAATCAACAAATCACAAGGCAGATCTAAAACTTGATAGCTCGCTATAAACCTTTTAGGACAAACACAATAAGACTAAGGAACAAGTAAAATGAAACTTCAACCCAAGATATGGCCATAGACAAAGATTCTGACTGATTCAAGAAAGTCTTGAGAAGTCTGAACTTCTATCAGGAAAGAGACAAACTCTCTCTTTATTAAAAAATACTTTCATGAAACAGAGACACAGGTTGTTTCATCAACAACCTGCGTATGTATGCGGGTTGCCTACTGTGTAGAGTGTGTATGTACGTGGGTTGACCCAAAACAGGGTGCATACACCTCTAAGACTTTTTAAAAATAAAAAGACAAGGCATAATTACATGGAAGGTAAGGCTGGTATGCACCTTGTAGGTGACCAAAAACCCTAAAAAGACTTAGTAAACTTTATTGAAACTCTAAAGGCAAACAAAATCCAATCAATCAACCAAAAAACCTCCCTAAATACCCTAGACAGATCCCCAATATGTTCATGAGTTCTGCTAGCGGGAAAATACCCCTATAACTATACAATATTTTAAGATATAGACAGAGCAAATGACCATCTAAAAGTCAACCTAGTTTCTACACAACCCCAAACATACCAAAATAAATGAACATAAATAAATAGAAGAGAATATTGGTAAATGTACCTTTTATCCCACGTTTGGTGATGATCTCCTTAAGCTCTGTAGCTCCAAAGACTACAAGTCTCCTCCCAAGGCTGACCTACATCCAAGACTAGGCAAAAAAAGGACTATAAGCATGCTATTTCTATTCATGAATTAGGGTTAGATATCAAATTCTATGTATAAATAAAATAAAATACACATAACATCATCATTTGGGATAGGGAAAAGAGATTCTTTTATTCATTAAACAAAGAATGAAACTTACAATCCTTGTCATCCATCATTCCGCGAACCTAGTTCGGGCTCCTCTTTACAATTCTCCAAGTGTACCTTCAATAAGCCTCTTCTCACAATCTACTTATCACCTCAAGGAAATGGAATGGATTTGGATGGAAGAAAAAGGGCTGAAGAGGGAGTGCTAAGGCAGTAACTCACAAAAGGTATCAAATGCTTGGGCAAGGAACGTAAATGAAATTTGGCAGAGTTTCACTATTCTTATGCTTAGTTGTGAAATGAGACCCCAACATCTCCTTTTATATGACAAAAGGATAGTTATTCAGTTGGGGGACGGATTATAGCAAGTGAATTGGTTGGGAAATCTAGAATAGCCTGTGAATTCCATCGAATTCCTTACAACTTTTTAAGTTTTGCAGCTTTTGGAGGTATACGCGGGCTGTGTATTGTGCAACAAGAATATGTACGTTGGTTGTCTAGCATGCAACAAGTGTATGTACATGGGTTGTAGTGGTACAAAGTGTGTACATGCTCTAAAAATTGTTTTTTTAAGTAGATCTCCTCAACAATGATTTGGAAAATTATGCAAGTAAGAGGGCCAATGTCGTGTATGCATGAGTAGGGAATTTTAAGGATATAACACTGAGGTATTCATCAATTCCTTGATGTAGTAGTATCTTTGTTGATGATTGGGGTTTGCATCAATTCTTTGATGGAATTGTCCTCTTCTATTTTTTGTTCTTTATTCTTATCAAAGTTCTCTTCATATGTATTTTTTTCTTCAATCTGATTTGATTTCTCCATTTCTAAGTTTTGTTCTTTAATCTGATTGGATTTATCTGTTTCTTTGTTTTGTTCTATAAACTGATTGGAATTCTTCATTTCTTTGTTTTGTTCTTTATTTTGATAAGAATTCTCTAACTGGAGCCATAGTACTTTAGCAAAGGTGCAGTGTACCATCTTTTCTTTGACTTGGTTTGGCAGTCCATTCTGGATTGCCTTTAATGCTATTGAATTCTTTTTCTTTGCCTCTTTTGCAGTTTTGGATTTTTTCTTTGAGGTAGTTGAGTACCAAGGTTTAGATACTACTGAATCCCAAACACCAAATACTCTTGACTTCATATACCATTTCATTCCTTCCCTCCATGAAGAGTAGTCTGCTCCATCAAATAAGGGGAGTTCATTTGTGGAGAGAGCCATTTGTACACCCATTTCTTCATCATCTACCTTCCAGTGTTGAAACTATGATGAAGCTACCGACTCTGATACCAATTGTCGAAACACACACTGACACTAAGAGGGGGGTGAATCAACGTCTGAAACTTTTGACTTATTTTCACACTTTCATAGATTAACTGAATTAACTGAATAATATATATGTAGATCAATTAAGTATTCATAACATGTGTAACACAAACTGTATAAAGTAGATAAAATATCTTTCTTTTATTTACTTAGCTTGAATGAATACAAATAAAATAAATCATTTAATATCTTCAACTTTAACTGAATATGAGAGATCCAACTCTCTGATACAAGACACAACTTGTAGTTCTCAGATCCAACTGAGAATTGATGAATCAAACCCTCATAACAAGACCCATCTTGTTGATCTCTAATCCAACTGAGATGTAAGGAATCCAACCCTCATAACAAGACTCAGCTTGTAAACAAGCACCAACCTTATAGAATGAACTTCCATTCAATCTCTCTCTCTCTCTCTCTCTCTCTCTCTCTCTCTCTCTCTCTATATATATATATATATATATATAATACACCAAGACACACTTAGATTCACCACCACCTCTGGTTTATATAGTATTTCAATAGGTATAGGATTGAACCACTGTGTATTTTTGACATGAACCATTGCACCTCTTCATTTAATTTTAACATAATAATTTTTCCCTTTTATTCATTAATTATTGTGTAAATTTCTCAATTTAACTATAAGACTAATCTTGATTCAAATTTTATCCTCATTAGTTGATTGCAGATATGGATCGACTCATTATATCATTTCCATGATTTTGTTGCGTTCCCATGTTTGCCAACATATCATATTCAAGATTTTACTTGCTCTCCGTATTTTTATGGTGTTAATTTTTGTCAAATTACTCTATAGGCCTTAAGTTGTTTACATAAATTAATTTTGTATGAGGTGCTTCCTTCAACCCAATGTTCAAATGACCATGGGATCAAAACCACATGCTTATCCATTTAAGCATTGTTCCTAGCACTTATTCTTTCATCCTTATTCCTCTATCATGAGACCAAAACCCATGACCAAATGCAAGTCCTAACATGCGCTAATCCAACAATTTCAATATTATCCTCAAGAATAAAACAAATCAACGATCAAGACTTAATATGTGGTTGAGTGGACAATTTTTGTTCACTCCGAGACTTCGGTAATTCGTGACTCCAGACTTTGCAGTCTTCCAATTCTCCCGAAGCAAATTTCGTCGAAGTGCTCTGTCGGAGTGCATACCAACACTTCTCTTCTTAATGACCTTCACATGTCCAAGACATAGGACCATAGTCTTAAGCGAAAGGTAGCTCTTGATTCCTGGGTATTAGGCTATTCAAAATTTGGGACACAAGGTTACTCGAACTCTGAAGTAGTTCAATCCCTCTGGAGGTTTTACCTATTGAATAATTCATAAAGATGTGGGGACTTCTTGTTGTTAGTTAACTCCTCATGCTTAATCTATTCATCCACTATGCTTGATCAACAACTGAGAATGCTCTCGAAGTGGATCAACATTTAGCATTACTTCATGATTTCAGCCTTCGATGATTAGCTGATAAAGGAAGCTTATATATCCCAGAAGTTAGTAATCTCGGAATGGCGTGGCTTGTTGACGTGGCACTGGTTGAATGGCTTCCAAGTGTCACCTATATTGGTGACTTTTATATACCTAAAGTGCCAACTAGACCTTGAAACTTGTCACCATATGATTGGGCCATGTTTCCTTGTTGATGTGGTCTTGCTCACATGGATCTTCTGAAGTGTCATATGTCTTTCTCCTTTAGATCATTACTCTATATTGGACAATCTAGTGTTCACCTAAATTCTTGATCCAATGACCCTCATTCACTTCGGGACTTCGAGGCTCTGGCCTTTGGGTAAACTTACATGTTTCAGACTCCTTTTTGTCGAAGTGATCAATGCTGAAGTTGACCACCATTGGACCCACCTATCTGTTGGCAGGGATTGTAGTTTGCACAGTTTGCACATGACTTGTTTTTGTCATTAATGTCAAACTTTAAAATGCCAAAGGGGGAGTTTGTTGGACAGTTTGCACAAGCACCGTGGATCATTTTGCACAGGCACAACTTGAATTTCAAAGATCGTCAATTTACTCTGGGAGTTTCTATTTCGGGATTCCGGGAGTTTCTATTTTGGGATTTTTGCATGGTAAGAAAAAACTCCAACATCACAAAGTCCCGAATGCCGAAATACCAAAAGGGACACACGTCACATGATTCCGGGAGTTTCTATTTCGGGATTCCGAGAGTTTCTATTTCGGGATTTTTGCATGGTAAGAAAAAACTTCAACATCATGAAGTCCCGAATGCCGAAATACCGAAACCATGACAACCATCCATCTCAATGAATGATTAAGTCATATCTATTGGATTAAGCATTGGAGGAGTAATATAAGAGTTGTATATGACCGTTGATCTATCCTCGAGAAGTTAACGAGAACCATCCGATCTATGTCCACCAGATCAAATGTGAAGCCATCATATCATTTTAGGGTTCGTGACTTGGAGTGTCAAAACACTTCATCATAGAAATGCCGAAATGTGGAATGCCGAAAATTTTGGGGTTCGTGACTTGGAGTATTGAAACACTTCATCACAAGAAATGCCAAAATGCCAAAATGTGAAACGCCGAAATACCTTTTTGGTGTAGGCAATGGTTACCACCGATGGTCATGTGAGAGGGAGGAGTTAGCATGAAGCTAAGCTCTATTTCGGGGTTTCGTAACTTGAAGTGTCAAGACTCTTCGACACAGGATTGTTGAATTTCCGAAATGTGAAATGCGAAATTCATTTCGATTAACCGGTGGTCACGGCCAATGGACATATGGGTTAGCACAAATGGTTTGCCAAAGCACTCAAGGGTTATTCCATGCTGAAAAATTAAAACAAATGTATGTTCATCGAACGATGGTGGTTAAATGTTTAAACTGATCATGTGGATATTGTTTTTCTTGATGCCTTGGCCAATAAGAATTACTGTAAGGAAGTTATTCAGTTATTGTAACTGATTCTTTGAAGCCTGAGGGTTTGATTGTACGCACTGATGATATAGGAAGATATATAAAGTGAATGTTGCCAAAAACAAAAAAAAAGAGGATTATGGGAGATATATGGCTCTGTAAAATTTGTGGAAGAGAAATGACATAGGAGAGAAGACACATACACAGATTGATAAATCTAAGTGGTCTGGTCAAGAATGAATTGTGTAGAGAGGATTTGATTGCTTAATCTTTGACAGAGAAGATAAAGAGTTGGTTTGCAGGTTCTTAGTGACAGAGAATGATTTCGGGGTGGTAGGGAGGAGCAAGGGGAGACTGTAAAAGTCTCCTGTACAAGTTGGTGCTTGTACATCTGGGAGTTGTAGCTTCCATTCAGTAGGTGCTGAAGAAACAGAGGTAGCAACCTCATTTGGGTTGTAGCTCAAATAAAATAAGAATGTAAAGAGGAGTTGGAGCTTGCCTTTCATTCATAAGAAGAAGAGGTTTTTCCCTTTTGGGTTTCCTCATGAAAAATCACTGTGTCACTG
>ML789938.1:210198-232962 GCA_009831015.1 Picea engelmannii
GGGGCTCATTCACTTTGGGACTTTGGGGCTCCGATCTTCAGGTGAACTTACATGTTTTAGACTCTTTTTAGCTGAAGTGGTCAACGCCGAAGTTGACCACTATTGGACCTACCTATTCTCATCCAATAGTCACCGTGCATTTCCCATCACTGATGGCCCTTATTTACTTCAGGACTTCGAGGGTTTGAATAATTTGTGTCTTATGGGGTCCGCTTATCCTGTCCTTCCACTTGGTTCTATATGAAGATTAGGATAGTTCCCGAACTGATCTACCAATTGAGAGCTCACTTGAATTTCCTCCACGAAATCTGATGGCTCATATTCAATCTCTTTTGATCTATGATTCTGGCTTGATCCAACTATCCATAATGCTATTGCTCCATATCCAACGGTTGAGATTTAATCCTTCCCAGTCTTTGAATTCACCTTGATCTGATGATTTTTAGGATTTCTATGGGATTTTGGTTGATGGTTTACATATTTTTCAACTGTAACAAAGTTTCCCTATGATTCTTGAAGGGTTTCAATGCTCTTCTCTTTGATATGTTCATATCTATTTCTCCTGATATTTTAATAATTGTTTGTGCATTCTTTTATGCACTGATATTTAGTCATTAACCCTCCTGAGCTCTTAATTCCTTGTGCTTTGTTACTCCTTATGTACGTGGATTTTATGCATGCTACCTCTCTTTAGATTTAGGAACATAGGATCACTGTTGATCCTATCGTGATCAACAGTGATCACGAATTGCTTCTACCCCAAGGTGATCTACCTCTTCCCCAAGGTGATCTTCCTTTTTCTCTTTTTACTATACATGTTTGACTCATGTTTCCATCAATGACAACACAAAATCAATAATTCCAACATTGATGAGGTTCAACATAGAACTCAAGGAAACTTCCCATATTATCATACATGCATAAGTTAGATAAACAACATATGCAACCTATCAATGGAATAAAAATATTTGTGCTCCCTATACCCCTCCCCAAATACTTAGAGACAATTTCACACTCACAATCACACAAAATATTTGTTGTATCAACAACCATCGTTTTTTTACAAACCAAATTCATCAAACATAAGGCAAATTGGGTATTACCATTACCAATTATCGACCTGAGGACCAATACTAGTTTATGGAAGTACCCAATTGAACATAGATTCCCACAACCAACGAGAAGATACCAAAGCTTTGTGCTCATGGTATATATACCCAAGACACCCTTCCTCAAATATTCAAATTAAAAACAAAAATTCCCAAAACCATATATAACTATTTTCTAATTACCATGTCATGTGCATTATCCAAACTCAACAAAAGAAGAACAAACAAAGTGAAAATAAGACCAACCACCAAATTGAGATTCAACGTTGATTTTGAACAGTGTCCAAAGGAGTAGAGATTTCCACCTTCCTCCTACCATGTAGAGGTCGAACTAGCCATTATCCCACTTTGTTTGAGGGAATTAAACATGTGCCTTCATTACCCTTCATTCCCATAAACTCTTAAGCATGTGGGAGGGAGCCTTGGATCTCATCATGTTTATTGAGTTTCCTTTATGGAGGGCATGGAGTGTGAGGGACATATTGTATATTTTAACCTTGTACAATTATTTACTGCAAACATATTTTCAGTAAAAGAACATCAAATATGCAATGGAAAATACACGACATTACATAGAGATTTTTCCCCTGGAAACCCAAACCGGGAAAACCAACATATTCTATATTCATCCACATCATACATTGTTTACAATAAATATACATATAAGAGCCAACAACATCCAAAACCCTACTCAAATGACTTGGATTATTCAACAACACTAATTCCTTAACCATAAATAGAAAACCATCAGCAAAAAACCATGTGCCAAAAAACCTCCCAACAATGGACACAAAAATCAAGGCGACATGAAAAATGAGGAAAAAAAGGAGACCTGTATAGTCGTCACACTCTAGAAATAGATGTTAGATTGACTATGATTGAGAAATACATAGTATGCATCTTGTTGGTCCTTGAATCCCTCGTTTTAAAATATTTTCTCTAGTCAATATTTTACCATGCACCAATGTCCAACAAAAGATATTTACTATGGGAAAACCATCTGAAAGCCAAATTTGTTTCCATATTTTTGAATGTTGAGGAAGAGGATAATTTTGAATATGAAAATGGTAGCATCCTTTAACAATGTAATCCATCAATCCCCACCCTCTACAATTCAAGGTTGTGATAATCAAGGGCGAACATCCTTTCAGGGAGTCAAATAAGTAAATGGATAATGGAAGAAAATGTGCTAGGGGATCTCCAGTGTACCATCCCATCTAGTGACCTATGCTTTTTTACCATTCAGAGATATCATATAAGGTTTTCAAAGTTTAGATTTCCATACAATTCTTCAAAGGTAACAACTCAACTTACCTTTCAAGCAGTCGATTTCCCGTAACATTTTCTACCCATATGTGAATTTATTTTCCACTTCCATGATTCCATGTTAACTTGTCATGAATAATTGGAGAAACATATTTAATGAGTTTCCAAATTGACGAGCCTTTCATATTGTCTATAGATCCATTTATGTTTCAGAGTCGATCAAAAAAAAAATTATTTTTGTGCAATGCACTCTTCCACCATTCATAGTTACATGTTATCAATCTAAAAATTATTTTTGCACCCTAGGATAAGATTCATAATGGAAGGATCCCTTATCCCTAATCCACCATGCTCCTGAGTTTCTTTGACAATATTCCAATTTGCTAAGAGAAATTTCTTGGTATTTTCTTAAACCTCTGCCAAAGAATTTTCCTTATTTCCTAAGCTACCTAATTCATTATCCCCATTGGATCCAACATTGTTGAACATTGAAAAATGGGCATGGTTGATAACAATGAATTTATAAGAACCATTATTTCGACTGGATTTAACCACTATGATCCCCAATGTTGAAAATTCATTATTATTTTCTTAATACACTTTGCCAAGAATGAATTGTTGGATTTGTCAAGCATATTGACATTCCTAGATATTTAAGGGAAATTCGTGTTTCTTGGTGAGGAAACATGAGTATCCCATAAATCACTTGAAGAAAGTGTTGGCTAATGTTCCATCCTTAAATTTGAATTTTTGTTTTTACCCTTCGAAGAGTCTACAAACATGTCAATAATCCTTTTGAATCTTCTTGCTATTATAGTAGATGCCCCTCCTAAAAAAAAAAGTATCATTTGCAAGTTGTGAATGATTTATACTATTTTCTCCTCTTACAATCTTAATTCCAAGGAAATTATGAGATCTTCTTTTAGCTTCCAATTTTTTACTCAAGGACTTAGCCGTTAAGATATAAAACAACAGAGATAAGGGGAAACCTTTCCTAAGACCTCTGATCCCTTTGAAAATTCTTTTATCCTACCATTAACTAATGGGGTTATCCAAGAATTGAAAATACATGATGACACCCACTGGATAAAACATGAACACAAACAAAATTTAAGAAGGACATCGAAAATAAAGAAATGCCAAACTTTGTCAAAAGAATTTGCCATATCTGTTTTTATAATCATACTTTTGTCCTTATTTGCTCGACTAGTGTGAATAGCTTCTTGGACTAATATGATATTGTCCACAATCCTTTCATCTATGTTCCTTTTCCATTTTATCTCGTAACAAATTCATTTGTTCCTTCCAAGTAAAAATTTAAGGATGGAAATTTATCTCAGAATGTAGAAACCTTACAATGCTTACTAGTCTTTAATATGCAAACTATAAAATGTTTGGCAATATTTTTGTAAACATGTTCAAATTTCTAAGTATTTTATATATTTTCTATAACATTTGGGTTATTTTTAAGGTAAAATAATTTTATTCTATAGAATTTGGGAAAATCACTTCTATAAAAAATGAAAATTGGTAAATCTGTTTTTTTGGAAAAAACATGGAAAATTAGCCCATGGGCAATATATAGCCCCCAAAATTTTCCCTGGCTCCTTCAACTCCTTTTCTTCTTGATTCATGAAAAATAATTGTTCTTGGCCCATTACTTTAATGTTGTCTTGACTAATTTAGGCTTATGTTCCCATATATAGATAGTGGATCCTATTATCCATTTGTTTAATTCACGGGAGATTGTGTCCACAACTTCTTGATTTCACAATCATAATGGATTAAACTTAAACAAAATTGGTCCATAATTTGGATTTTCTTCAATTTGAAACACTATATGTCGATGATTTGAAGCCGCCTCAAATTCTCAGATGTGATAGAATGATTGGTTAAGAGAAAATTGCTTTGGATATGAAAGCGATCTAGACAAGCAACTATATGTCATAGGCCTATCCTCCTATTTGACCATGTGAATATGGCTCTGATTGGTTTAATGTCAACCATATCCCAAATGGATATTAATCCCTCCATTTTCTCTTTGAAGTGGTCCCTTACAACACTTCCCCCTCTTTTTTCTCTATGATTTAACATGACATTAAAATCTCCAACAACTATGTTGTTTTGGGATTATTAAAAAACCTTAAGCTTGATGTGTGACTCCCAACATTTCTCTTTTTTTAATATATTTCACTTGCATTTATACATTTACAATATTAATTTTCAACCTTGTCTATTGATGAGTGAAACTTGTTAAAATCCAATGTTATTCTTGATGAAAGAAATCAAGCTTAAAAACAAGTCTATTACAAATAGTACAAACTCCTCCAAATGCACCTCAGGAGCTAACTACTACTTCTTTGCTAATTTTCCATTGTGCTTTGCATAATCATATTCCTTCTTTCTCCTCTAATTTTGTCTCTTGGACAAGGAGGATAGATGTTTTTTCTTGTTTCATGAGATCTCTCGATGAATATAATTTTTTCCTACTAGCCATACCTCTACAATTCCAAGAGACAATATCCATTCCTTACCTGTATTTTTTAGTCCCTCCTATTAGTGTCCTATAACTTGCTCAAGGGTTAAAATCGAGTATTTAACATATATTAGGACGTTGAAGAAAATGGTGTTTGAAAGGGTAATGAAGTGGTCATAAGGATGCTTATAATCATCTCAAGTGTCAAACTATCAATCAACGACCTTCAGCCAACAATGAAATCCAAATAATAGAATAAAATGTCAAAAGGAAACTCAATGTGCAAGTTCGCTACGCAAGTTCTGGAAATGACTGTTTTTGTAGTCAACTTCAAACAAAGTTTTTGACCAAATGAAAAGGAATATTTTAGTAATGAAAGAGGCTTTTTTCAAGCATGATCCCATTCACAAAAAAATCTCTCAGTTTCTTCACAGGTGTCATGGTTTGGAATATTAGAATGGATATTTACATCCTATTTTTCAGATTTAAACGTTTAATGATTTCTTGTTTTAGCAATTATCTTTGGGCATAGATCCCGAGATGTTGGAGAGACATTTTGGAAAACTGAAAGAGGATTTTGTCAAGAATGATCCCATTCAGAAAAACCTCTCTCAATTTTGTAGAAACTATCATGATTTGAGAGATATGATGATATCTTTGACCCCCATTTTCCATAAAATTGATTCTTATTTCCTAGCAGGCAGTTCTAAATGTGTTGTTATAATTTTGTAACCAAATCCAACTTTGGGAAGTAGTTGAACTCGACCTCCTCAGCTTGGGAAAGAGTCTTTTCTATATATATTTGTAGTTCTCATTGAATAAAGAGGTTGGAAAAAATCATAGAAGAGACATATCTTTGAGCACTTGTGTAATTTTGAGTTTTAATGGAATATTAGTCACAAGTCCAGAATTACTCTTACCAAAGATTCTTGTGTGGAAGGTTTTGAGTTTTTTTTCCTCTTTGTATTTATGTATATGTTTTCTCTCATATTTCTCCATTTTATATTAAATTTATTCAATATTTTTCATCAATTTTATGATTACAAAATTCATTTGCTATGCTCTTCTTTCATATATGTTGAGTACTTTCATATGTTTTCCACTGAAATGCTTTGGAATTCATCCTGTGATTGATGATCCAAAATCATTTGGTTCTATATTTTTGTCCCTCACTCATACCATAGAAATTTGAATAACTCAAAACATCTACTATCTTTCCTTTGCTTCCTTGAGAATTACACCACCAGTCACTGATAGTTACCATTACCTTAAAATAGACTCCATGCCCAATGGATTATTTTTCACCTCTATCATCCACCACATCTTAAAACCTTATTTCTATTTCAGATATGGACATTGAGCCTAATTTACATTGAGAGAGCCCTCTTTGGTTTGGAAAGGCTAGATTCCAAGCCCAAAGTGGTATGTGGTTACCTCTATGGTTTCCCTCCCGTAGCCAAGGGAAATTACAGAGTGATAACATTTTGGTGTCGTTGTCAGGGATCGAAGGTGAAATATTCCCTAGGAAAGAACGATAGAGATCCATATTTGACTTCTGATGGTGAACAAAAATCAGACACAATATGATTGTGTACCATTCACCTGGTGACTCCTATCAATACTTCAATCAAATTCACATACTCCACTAGAGGATGAGCCTTACTCACATAAACAAGAAAGGACCGAGATCCAGGTATCAAAGTAAAATTTTTATTCAAGATGTTTTATTTATTTTCATAAATTACCTCTTGTCCTTTCCTAAATATGTTAAAAGAATTTTCCTTTACCTACTGCATTCTAATGAAGATCAGAAATCTGCATTTGATTCCCCCTCTTCGAAAACTGTAAATACACATTCTCTTTGTACTTTTGATTTTGGCCAAGATCTTCCATTCGAATCACATGATGTACATGATCAGTCTGATAAACCTCAAGATACCCAAGGATATATCATATCTCCTATGCTTATAAAGTCTCAAACCTCTAAGATCCCGGACAGATATAGGCCTCTCAAATTACCTTATCTTCTTCATGATGTTCCTTTGAAGCACTACATATACCTACCTATGTTCAATGGGGAACTTGAGAATATCTCAACTGAAAAGCATGTTCAAGATTTTGAGCATTTTTCAGATCTTTTCGAAATTGAACATGATGATGTGTGCATGAGAGCCTTTTCTTAGTCACTACAAGGAGATGTTAAATACTGGTTCAGAAACTTACAGCCTGAATCTATCAGCTCATGGGAGGAAATGAAAGAATTTTTTCTGAAATATTGGGCTGAGAGAAAATCATTGGATCGGTACCTTTCCGAGTTTTGTGCCATGAAGAGACAAAGCAATGAAACAATCTCTATGTTTAGCAGAAGGTTTTCTGGTTTGTATTACAATATGCATAAAGGAATTCAACCCCCAAAAGTTGTTGCTATGTTGTGGTATGCAACATCCTTTCATCCAGATCTATCTTTTCTTCTCATGGAAAGGAAGTTTATGTCCTTGCAATAGATGTTTCTTTATGCACAGGAAGTGGAAGATAACCTTCAATCTTGTGGAAAGATTCCAGATCAGATTGAGGATAAAAATTTGGATATAGAAGAACATGAGAGTGACCATGAACAAAAAGCAATTGATCTGAATTTTGAGCAAAGGGTTAATAAGATCATGCATTTTCTTGAATTTTCTAATGTTGATGTATTTGCATAGAATAATGAACAGTTTTATGATCCATAATTTGTTGTCCCAAAAAATTTTGTTGCCGATTTGAATTTTAAGTCTTTTCATCATGAGCATAATGTTGATTTTGTTGTGATTTTTTTCGAAATTTTTAGTGAAGAATGTCATGAAAGTGAATTTGTAGATCAACATGCTGAAGAGAAAGTTGATGTCCCAAGGTTTTTCAGGTTAGATGACATTGCAGGGATTCATGATTTTCCCAAGTATGATGAGTATGATGACGATTATGTTGTCAATTTTGGTTTTGATTTGCTATAGCATCCATCTGCATTTTCTCCACCAGGAAATAATTATTTTTAGCAATCTCCCAGTTATGATATTGAATATGAAGAAAACAATGAATCAGATGAAGGTAATTCTTTGCTATTATGTTTTTCTTCATTTGAGTTTCTAAAGAAAAAATTTAAAATCATCTCTAAAGCAAAGGGGTTTGAGCTAATGCAAGGTCATATAGTCTCATTGGAACAAATTGAAAACAACATAAATTGGCAGCAACCTTCTCAGGTTTTTAATGATCCTGTAGCTAATTATATTGAGTATTTTAGTAGTCAAATTCTGCAGCCATTGGACAACCATGAATTTGAATATGGAGGAGATGACGAGTTAGAGTTAGAATCAACCATGTATTTCATGTCAACACAGGTTTTATTGGAGAAACCTTATGCATATTCTCAACCCTTTTATGACAGTTATCAATTAAGTTTTTATGAAAACAAAGAGCAGTGGGAGGGATGATACAAAGTCATATCAGTTCGCATATTTTTGAGGATAATTTTGCAGTGTTCTTGGATTCAGTAAGTGAGCTCAAACTTTCATACTTTTCAGTTTTTTTCAATATTGATTTTGATTACAAGTTTTTATTTGAGTTGTCATTAAGAAAGTATTGCATTTTGTTCCTGAACACAGATATGCAAGAAAATAAAAAAAATGGATAAAGTGCTTATATGTTTGCACTGGATCTATGACTTCACTTGATTAATAACTCATGGATCATTTAGATTGTGTAGGTTTGTGAATAAGCTCAGAATTTTGAGCATCTTTTTTAGTAGTGAGTTTTCATTTCAGTTTCTAGTTTGCAACATTGTTTTCAGATTCCATTATACAATTTGAAGAGTGGGTTTGGTTTCAGTTGGAGAAAGACACCGATCAGTTTGCAGGTTCGGATCAATCCAATGGATGAAGGCAACTGGTCATTGATTTATTTTCTACCTCACAGGGAGGACATCATCCCCATTGGATCCAATGTTAGTGTCCTATAATTTGCTAAAGGGTTAAAATCGATCATTTGACATATATTAGGATGTTGAAGAAAATGGTGTTTGAAAGGGTAATGAAGTGGTCCTAGGATTTGTTATCATCATATCAAGTATAAAAATATAAATTTGTGACCTTCATCCATCAATCAAATCCAAACAATAGAAGAAAATGTCAAAAGGAAGCTTGTTGTGCAAGTTCTCTATGCAAGTTCTGGAAATGACTTTTTTGTAGTGAACTTCAAACTTTATTTCTGACCAAATGAAAATGAGCCTTTGAAAAGTGAAAGAGGATTTTTTCAAACACGAGCCCATTCACAAAAAATTCTCTCTTTTTCTTCACAGGTGTCATGGCGGAAGATTCGAATGGATCTTTACAACCTATTTTTCATATTTAAACATTTAATGATTTCTTGTTTTAGTCATTATCTTTGGGCATGGATCCCAAGACTTTGGAGAATAATTTTGGAAAACATTAAGACGCTTTTTTCAAGCACGATCCCATTCACAAAAACCTCTCTTAGTTTCTTCACAAGTGTCATGGTTTGGAATATTTGAATGGATCTTTACAACCTATTTTTCAGATTTAAACATTTAATGATTTCATGTTTTAGTCATTATCTTTGGGCATGTATCATGATACGCTGGAGAGGAAGTTTGGAAAAATGAAAGACAATTTTGTCAATAACTATCCCATTCATAAAAACCTCTCTCAATTTTGTAACAACTATCATTATTCGAGAGATATGATGTTATCTTTGATCTGTATTTTCCAGAAAATCTATTTGTATTTCCTAGCAAGCAATTCTAAACATGTTGCAATAATTTTGTAACCAGATCCAACTTTGGGAAGTAGTTGAGCTCGACCTCCTCAGCTTGGGGAAGAGTCGTTTATATATATATATATATATATATATGTAATTATGATTTACTAAATAGGTTGTGTTATGAGGAAAATCTCTTTATGGCTAGGGTAAACAACAACAGACGAAAATGACTACAGAAATCAACTTTTATTTTCAAGTATGCTATGAAAACAAATATGCTAGCGAGACAAGATAAAC
Organism: Picea engelmannii; assembly: GCA_009831015.1. Lineage (NCBI taxonomy): Eukaryota > Viridiplantae > Streptophyta > Pinopsida > Pinales > Pinaceae > Picea > Picea engelmannii. The sequence goes on from ML789938.1 coordinate 220,099, forward strand.
GGCCTACATCATACAGGCATTCGATGAATTCCACCATTGGGAACTTGAACTAAAGAAATACGTCTGCAACTAGTCCTCAAAAACCAAGCAAAGAAAACATATGGTGATATTATATGATGTTAGCACATCCAATAACATAATCCATTAATAAACATGACAAATACACCCATGGAATAATAATTCAATATATTTGCAAGATATCAATTGGACGGGAAAAGAGTATTTCTATTAATAAATGATCAACAAAAGTGAAAATGTTACAGGCTTCCGTGTCGGCATGGTTCGGAATCGAGAAACTAAGTTCCTTCCAGCTGGGCCTCCACCACTTCAATCCTCCACCAAAGGTAAGCTCATAATAGAGAAGCAATGAGGTTCTCAATCAATAAGGGAAGATCTTGGGGGTTGAACACTATGTTCAGACTTAAAGGACAAAGGGATGTAGACTCAATATGAAGTAAATAATTTCTCCAGAGTAACTTTGCTCTCAAAGTTGAATTATTTCCTCCCTTCCATACCTCGGAATTGGCCCATTTATAGCCTTCAAAATGGAACTGAAAGGTCGAGTCAAAACATTTCTAGTATATGGAAGGACAGGGATCATATATCTCCTATCGTGACATGGAAACCCGACATTAATTTTCATTTTATGGCACAAATCCTGATGTATGTGAGCTGTAGTGGAGCACCCTGCATATACGCATGTTGTATAGAAGGCAAGATGCGTAAATGTGGAAAAATATTTATTTTTGGCTCTGGATTTTATAAACATGGAAGATAAGTCTGCATGGGGAAATGGAAAAAGTCCTTCTTGGCAAGATTGCATAGGGTGAGGTAAATCTTGCTATAACAGGTTGGAAAAAATCATAGAAGAGACATCTCTTTGAGCACTTGTGTAATTTTGAGTTTTAATGGAATACTAGTCAGATGTCCAGAATTACTCTTACCAAAGATTCTTGTGTGGAAGGTTTTGAGTTTTGTGTCCTCTTTGTATTTATGTATATGTTTTCTCTCATGTTTCTCCATTTGATGTTAAATTTCTTTAGTATTTAACATCAATTTTTTTATTACAAAATGCATTTGCTATGCTCTATTTTCATATTTGGTGAGTACTTTCATATGTTTTCCTTTGAAATGATTTGGAATTCATCCTGTGATTGATGCTCCAAAGTCATTTGGTTCTATATTTATGTCCCTCACCCATACTATAGCAATTTGAATAACTCAAAACTTCTACTATCTTGCCTCTGCTTCCTTGAGAATTCCATCACTAGTCACTGATAGTTCCCATTACCTTAAAATAGACTCCATGCTCAATGGATTATTTTTCACCTCTGCCATACACCACATCTTAAAACCTTATTTCTATTTCAGATCTGGCCACTAAGTCTAATTTACATTGAGAGAGCCCTCTCTGGTTTGGAAAGGCCAGATTCCAAGCCCAAAGTGGTTTGTGGTTACCTTTGTGGTTTCTCTCCCGCAACAAAGGGAAATTACAGAGTGATAACACTTCCCCGTGGGTTGGGTGTGAAGCTTCAAGGTTCTTTGGGATTCTCAATCCAGATCCAATAGATCTCTTTATAGTTGATTGCGTACCTAGTTATTTTTATTTGTTATCTATTTATTCTCACTTTTCCTTTGCGGGATTTCTTCCCTCTTTATTTGAATACTAGTCCTCAAACCCTTCTTCTTATTTTATTTCCTCTCCAACCTATTTCTATGCCTTATTTTTTGTTACCATACCTAAAGAAAAATATGCTTGAACAGGCCTTTGATCATTTTCTTCTAGATACTCAAAAACTTTTCCTTCCTCATTTGGGAATAATCCTATCTCTTATAGAATATATATTTGAGGGGATGGGAATGTATAATCTTTTTGAAATTCTACCAAAACTTCTAAATATGTCAAGGGTTTAGTTTGAGCCAAAAATTCATACATGTTTGATGTAGCTTATAACTCTTTCTGGTGGGATGCACCATTGTCTTGGGTTCCACTGTATGGATCTGGTCTTGATTGGATCCTAGAGGTTTTGGTGGCCTAGGGGGTACCATACTTTCTTTAGGGTTAGTCGAATGTGCAACGTGTTTAACAACCTTCTTCCGTTTGTCTATTTGTCATTGTTCTTCCTTTTCTTACTCATAATGTTGGACCCGTTGATTGTTTTTGCAATATTTGGAAAAATTACCATATTCATGGCACATTTTGCACTTGAAAGATAACTACTCATAATTGAATGTTTGTAAATGACTCTAGTTGTCTAGTGTAAGAAGAATTGCTTCTAGAAGCCCCTTTTTAGGTCAAATTCTACACATATTCTAACACAAGCAAACATATGGTCTTTTGGTTCAACTTTCTCTATATCATCGACCTATTGAATTCTCAATATGTCTCATATTATCTTCATTCCTACAATGTAGTGGGAGGTGGGGTAAATGAACTGAGCCATGAACAACTATAGGGATGTCTTGATCAAGGTTGAAATCATGAATCCAACTATTCAAATACATGCCTTTGGTGCCAAAGAAGTACAACTCTCTCCTAAATATCAAGTCTCCATCCTCCTTATTTTCAAACAAAAAGGAATAAAACCCTTGTCCACAAAAGTAATGGGTCAACTTGTTGTTGATCAAAATCGGCCCATTCTTTTGAATCAAATTGTTATGTCTTTTGGTGATGGATAGATCATTAGCCCCCAATTTGCGAATGCCAAAGCAGTATGTCATGAGGTCGAAGTGGGAAGACAAACTTCAGGAACATTATCTAGTTTATTCACAAGACAAGAAGGTTGGTCCTTTGTTGATTTCCCTAATGTAGTGATTAGCATTCAAAATGTTATCTTAGGGCCTAGATGGGGGGATGGGGGGAGCCCCTTCAGGTGAGGAATCCATTGTTGCAACTCACCTTTTGAATCCAAATTGATATGGATCTTGGTGATGGATATATCATTAGCCCCGGATTTGATAATGCCAAAGCCATATTTCATGAGGTCAAAGTGGGAAGAGAGACTTCAGGAACATTATCTAGTTTATTCACAAAACGAGAAGTTGTGCCTTTGTTGATTTCCCTAATGCAGTGATTAACCTTTGAAATGTTATCTTAGGGTCTAGATGGGGGGTGGGGGGATCCCCCTTTAGGTGAGGAATCCATTGTTGCAACCGATCTCCAACTTGCTAAGTCTAGGGTTTTTAGTTGCATGGGATTAACGATTACTTGAATAATATTTATAATAGTATATGGCACACTGAAATCTCATATCTTACCTCATAAGATACAAAATATAGTTGAAATATGATAATATAGTGCATACCATAACACAAGATATTTGAAGCACAACAACGATTTAATAAAATGACTTAATTTATGAAGAAGTTCAATCTTTTTGGTAGGTTTATTTATTTATTAATTTTCAGTGAGAAAAAATTTCACCTTGATTTACTTATTTTTACAAAATTTGACCAAAACCTTTACACAAAAGATTTTATGGTCAAATTCTCATCAAATATATGATATTATAACTTGCAATAAAACTCCTACCGATTTAAGAAAAAATCTTAATAACAAAATTTAAATTTATTTACAAAACAACTTACTCTTAAAAAAAAATTAAAATAAATAAATTATATATATAATACTCCATTCTTAAAAAAAAAAATTATTAATATTATTATTAAACGAACATTAAATTTGATATTATTCTATAATTCTTTTACCCCAAACAAAATGAAACTACAAATTCAAAATAAATCAATAATTAAAATATATATGTCATTCAAATTGATGATTAAGATGTATATAATTTACCTAAAGTATTCAAAATACTTGGAATGTATTCCATGATCACTAATAAATAATGAATATCAATACATTGGGGATAATAATAAAAACATTTACATCATATCACTCATTAATAATGTTACACTAAATTTAAAGAGTTATATTACAATTTTGGATAGAGCAGAAATGTAAAATCTAAAAACTTAACAACTAATCCGTGAAAAAGTTTGGTGATGTGAACCTAGTGAATAGATTTTAGACGGAAATTTGAATTCCCTATTTTCTTAAAATAAAATATACTTAGAGAAAACTATTTTAAATTTGTTTTCTTTGCTCTATTTTGGAGTTGGCATCCTATTTTTAATAAAAATAAATTAAGATAAGAAAGTAAGAAAATAAAAATAGAGTAAGTTGAAACACAATATTTTATGATATCTTTAAATATATAGTATATATCATAATATACAATATATATAAATATGGAGTACAATTTCAATATAGATAGTAGAAATGAGTTACGTAATAATTCTTTAAAGAATATCAGAGCCTCCTCTAAACAAGCTATAAATTTGATAGACATTCATATTCGCCATGTAAATATAGTATGATTGGTTTCTTCTTAAAACTACCCTTTCCATGATGTTTTACTTTTATTTTTGTCCGTTATTTAAATATTATGTGTCATATGTGTTTTTGTTCATTTTTATTGTAAATACAAAAGCATATCAGGCACAACATAAAATTATTATGAAATTGCATTTAACATAACATCATTAAACTGTTTCACATGGAATACAAAACCATTAAAAACATAAACATAAAAGATTAACATATTACCTTGATATAACAACTTGCACACAGCTTCAATTTTTAAATTACGTGATTAACCAATGTGCTGATCAACTGCCTTCTACGGTGACAGCGGAGCACTTGGGTTGATCAGAATACTTGCTCCTGTGTTGGCTGTAATGGCTGTGTATTTGGCTGCTATTTTCTTTCACTGTTGACAGATTTGGCTGGGATTGGAATCGATCTGCAGACCGATGATCGTTTTGTCATTGTCCGCTGATCTGACACATATTAGGCTGTGTATTGGTTCCGATTGGCCGACCGATGACTTTTTGTCATTGACTACTGATCCGACTATGTAAATGAGTTTATACCTTTATAAATTCGAGTTAATTTTTCCCTGGAAAAAGCTTCAATTTTTAAAAACACCAAATAAGGGGTTCCAACTTCTTTCTATGTCTCAATTCCTCATAGATCCAATCATTGTAACATACCTACAACCTACGGGAAAAGGAAAAAAATAGTTACGAATGGTTGTTGTAAAATAATAATAAAAGTTATGGATTGCCAAATTTGAAATAATTATCGCTATTAATATAATGAAATAATAAATACTACTGAATTATTTTGAATTTGTTTTTTTTAATAGCAACTACTAATGTTTACTAAAATGAAATAAAATAGAGCTTGTGAGAGGTCAAACGCACCCATGTTTTTCTTATTATCAAGATCCAAGAAGACATTAAAAACATGGGTGGGAAGGTATTTAAATGTGGATACTCAAAACCGAAATATAATGAGAAAACAAGAGTGGAAGTAGGTGTTTTCTAGCTTCAGCCAAACAAAGACAATTTCCATCATTGCAATTGCAATTTAATATTAATGAGCCTTACCTCTTTGGATAGTTGCATGTAGGTTTTGGGAAGTGTTTAAGAATCCTTGATCTTTTCTTCCCTCTCAAGCTTCACTTTTCAACCTACGGGATGTGATACAATCCAATTTCCAAAGAATCCTCGTGACTTGTAAGTTGTGAGCATGTAGATGTTTATATTTGTAGCTTATGCAATGTGTTATGCATGCAACTTGCAAGTTGCAACCTCCACCTGCTATAGAATTTATAACTTGTGTTATGTATGCTTTACACAAAAATTAGCATTCAAATTTATGAAATTGTTATTATATTATATTATATATTATAATAACATATATTGTTATCCCTGGATGGGGTGCCACACGGAGAAGGAGGGGTACGTGGAGCAGCACTAGGAGGGACCATTAATGGTGGCCACCCGCCCTCATATCCTCGCCATTTATGATGGGAATAAACCCAAGAGGCCTTCACCATTTGACAAGGCCTCTCACTCGTGCGAGGAGAACGGCTGGCCAGAGCATTAAGACCACAACTTTAATGTTCATAGCTACCATTTTCGCCCTTATCAGCAGTCTCGGTGGCTTTGGGTGATTTGGAAGGTTGCAGAGCCGAACGGGGACAACTTCACAGTGGGCACTCTGGCAATAGCTCTAGTTCTAAGCATGCCATGAGCAAGGGGGCAGCTTCGCAAAGTCGTAGGGTGGTACGCGACCGACTCGAGACGGAAGAGGCAAAAGAAGTTTGAGAGAGCACTGTCTCTAGCCGAGAGAAGGAGACCCAGGAAGTCCAGAGGAATAGGGACACCTCCCATGGCGTATGTCGAGGAGATTCCTCCGGAGGAATCCCTCCAGAATTTCTCAGAGAGCCTCCTTTTCACGGTTCCGGACAATTAGAATCCCCCTGCTTGTTTTGGAGCAGACGCCATGACCCCTAGTCCAAGAGCTGAACACGGTCCCAGCGGCACTCCAGTTGAGGAATTTACACCTTGCTTTGTAGAGGAAGAGATATAGAGAGGTAGTGAAGAAATCATCCGCGAGCCTCCTGATGAAATGGGGCCGTAGAGTGGGAAGCAAGCGCACCAGGAGGAGGCCGACGTGAAAAATTCGCAGTACCAGACACCACTTCTTCACCCGGAGCACCTAAATTTGATCTTCAATGTACGCAACATGGTGGACGACCAAATCTTTAGAGCCATCCGCATCAATCAATGCCTGGATATGTTGTATGCCGCCTACTCTAGTGCCACCCCAAGGCACCAATCCTAGTCAGACGTGGCAAGGAGAAGGACGACCACGAGGACACCGGCTAATAGGTTTTCCTATTTGTTCACTGCTCAAAACTCTTTTCTTTTTGATGCATAACAAAGTTGCAGCTCTTCTAGCTTATAGCAATGGTAGTGATAGTATAGGAATGAACAGACTAATACTAAGGTTGGCTATGCACCCTGGTTTCCTTCGGGCAGGGTGGCAGACTAACACTTTGAGTTTGGAAGCTAGCTTGGAATGACCAGCTATCTTGGTTTCCTTAACAGGCGAGACAACTGACACTTCAATAGAACGTTGTAATCTTGCAATATCAATATAATAGGACCTGCCTTTTTTACTTAAAAAAAATTAATATATATTGTTATTATATAATACACACACACACACACAAAGTTTACCCATTCACACATTGCACATGTGATCTCTTTATTACACTAACGAGAATTATATATATATATATATATATATATATATATATATATATATATATATATATATTGTTGGAGGTTAGGGCATGTATACCTCCATAGACTTTAGCAGTCAAATCGTTGCATGGAGGGGGTCGCTTGTCCCACAAATAAGGGGGTCTCATACACCAATTTGGTGTCTGGCTTGGCCATGACCTTAAAAATAGATTATGTATAAATTTTTAAATTTTTTTAAAATCATGTTATTTTTGTTTTTTGTTTTTTGTTTCTGAGATGGTTTTTTCAATTGTTTTTTCCTCCTTGAGTTGACCTAATGGTTATGAACATGCATTTCCTCCTTTAATGTCATGGGTTCAAATCCATAAGGGGGTAGGGTATGTATTCCTCCGTATACTTTAGTAGTTAAATTGTTACACGAAGGGGGGCCCTTGTCCTACAAACAAGGAGATCACATACACCAATTTAGTGTCTAGCTTGACCATGACCTTAAAGTTAGATTATTATTAAGAAAAAAAATCGTTTGCTAGCATGTTCGTTACCTGCATGACTAGCTTGTGGTCTAAGAAACCGTGACCCAGGGACATCTAAGCCATCAAAATCACCCAGGGATCACACCCGACCTAGGCCACACCAACCCTTGACATGACTATATTTTTTTGAGTGTCTCCTCCAGACTATCACGAGTTTCGAACCTTGGCCTATTTACAGAATGAAACCCTCAAAATCCAATCATGCCAGAGAGATTTAATGATTATTATTATTATTATTATTATTATTATTATTATTATTTATTTCATTTTAAAAGTAGTATTTTTAACATGTTTTTCAATGGTTTTGTTGTTGTTGTTTTCTTTAATGGTTTTATTTAAAACAATATTGACCTTTTAGGGCATGACTTAAAAAATATAACAATTTTAAGTTTAAAAAAAAAGGTTATGTTGGTAACACTTTTTTTTTATTTGGAAGTTTATTTTAATATTTTGGTTGTAATGGTACTATTTTTTAATGATATGGTTCCAAACAAATCGTAAATTTAACTTTGAAAAAAATGGCGATAACAATTACACCTCTCTTCAATTAGAGGGTTGCTTTTAAGCAAAGTTACAGACTTGTGACCTCAAAACAAGAACTCTAGTCCTAAAAACCCATATTTTTTGGTAAAAAACACCAAAATCAACGCTTGTTTCGAGAAGTGCTACTACTAGTAGCACTTTTTTTTTCAAATTTAAAATTATTATCTTTTACAACCATGGCCTTAACAATATCATAATGTAGTCGACAAAGACCTTAAAATCAACCCCTAAATCGAAAAATGTTGCTAACAACATCATTTTTATTTTCGAGGTTAAAACTGCAACTTCTTTGAAACCTCCAAACTTAACAACTGCTACCCTTGCAACCAAAATCTTAAAATCAACCCTTGAATCGAAAAGTGGTGTTTCTAGTAGCACCCCCTTTTTTACAGGGATAAAATTGCAATTTTTTTGAAAATGTGGCTTTGAAACCAATACCATTGAAACCAAAATCTTAATATTAACCCCTGAATGTAAAATAAATATTATCGGTAACACCCATTTTTTTAGACTTAAAATTGCAACATTTTAGAAACCACATCCCAAAAGTACACTGTTGTTGCAAAAAAATTGTAAAAGAAAGAAAACATAAATAAAGAAAAAACCCCAAAAATATGTCTTTAAAAAAAGAATAAAAAAAAAACATAATAAAAAAAATCAAAATATTAATATTAAAACACAAAAAGTAGAAATAAAAACATGTATAAAAATACAAAATATATACCATTTAAAAAAAAAAAAACATTAAAAATAAATAAATATTAGGCCAAATAAAACAATAAAAGTAAATAAATAAAACAAATATTAAATAAAATTTAAATAAACCCCCACTCTCCTAGCTTGAAAAATCCATTGATCGCTCCTTTGAGCAACAAGAGGGAGGGAAGCCGGCCCCACCCCCATAGTCACATCCAAAGCCACCACTTTGAATGTGGCCATGGGGATGGGAGTTGTGCCCCCTCCCATCGCTTGAAGGAGTGGCTAGCCACTCCAACAAGCATTTTTTTTTTTTTTAATATGTTGCTTCAATTAAAAAAATTATTAATATGGTTTTTTTTTTAAATTTTATATATCATTTATTTAGGTTTTATTTTTTAAATAAAATTATATTAATTTTTTAAATGTTTATTTATTTATAATAATATTTTGTATATATTTTTCTAATTTTACTTTAAAATAAATTTTCTTAATTCTTGTTTTCAAAACAAATCTCATTTAAAAATTTATGTTTTCTTTTAAATTGTTATTTAAAAAAAATATTCTCTTAAAAAACATTTTTATTTTAAAAAAATATTCCTAAAAAAACATTTTTACTTTTTATTTTATTTAAATGTTCATTAAAAAAATCATTCTCTTTAATTTCTTTAATTTTTCAAATTTAAGTTCAAAATAGAAAAGAAGAAAGTGTTAATAGCACCACGTTTTGGTTCAAGCGTTGATATAGAGGTTTTAGTTAACAGTGACATCAATTATTAGGTCAATGTATCAAACATGTTGTAATTTTAACTTAAAAATAAAAAGGGGGTGTTAGTAGTAGATCCATTTTTTGATTTGAGTCAATTTTAAGTTTTTTTCATAAATGTATCTTTTGTTAAGGCCATGGTTTCAAACTATTTGTAATTTTAACCATTAAAAAAAGGGTGCTATGGAGAGCACCTATTTTTTATTCGAGGGTCAACTTTGTAGTTTTTGTTTGCAACATTACATATTATAGTTGCAAAATTTTGTAATTTTAACTTCAATAAAAAAAATGGGTGCTAATGATAACACTACTTTTTGAAATGAGAGGAAAAACAACCACTAAATGCAACCTCTAAAAAAATGAGAATTGTGGAGAGTTCTCGTCAAATTGGTAACTATGTTTTTATGGTTTTGTTTGCAATGATGACGATTTTATAGGTCACAGTTTGAAAAATGTTGCAATTTTAAGCCCATCCAAAATGAGAACTATTAGTAGTACAAATTTTTGATTCTAGAATTGATCTTGGCAATTTTGATTGCAACATAATTGGTTGTTAAGGTCATGGTTTTGAAAATGTTGCAAGTTTAGGTTTTTTTTAAAGCATACTTGTAATTTTTTTTAAGTTTCAAAAATTGTTTTCATGAAATTATCACTGGAAACACATGCATTTCTCATTAAGCACAAAGTTGTAATGCAAAGAATGCAAAGACATATAGTGATATATAAGTTGTTTTCATGAGTTTATCATTGGAAACACATTTTTTTATTCATAGTGTAATGAACTTTTGAAATGATGCATCTACATTTGGACCTCTAACTTTGATTTGATTTTTTAATTTTTATTTCAAGAATGTTTGCAAAATGTTTAAAAAGACTTTTGGACACATAGGTTTGTTATTAATTTCATTTCATACTTGAGGAAATTTGTTACGTATCAAACCTTGTAACACTCGCATGCAAAGCAAGTGGAATCTGTAGCCTTATTTTCTCATTTTACTTTTGAATGTATCATTTTTGTATATTATGATTCACAAAATTTCTATTGATGTGATTTGTAGTACTCCATTTTTAATCCTCTGATTATATGTAATTAATCATGAATATTGTTTGTGATGTCATGAGATACAAATATTATAAATGTATTATTTGTTTAATAAAATATGTCACACAATTGATTGATGAGTGGAGCACCAAAATTAATCATGATATCACAAGAGGAATTAGTGAGGGGGCATAGAGAGGGGATTCATATGTTACAGAACCCCAACCCACCTTATTGAACTATGTTGGGGAAATAACCATAATTTCCCTTTAGCTTGAAGTTGAAGTCAAATATTAAAGAAATGTACAGTTGGTAGCTGAGGAAGTAAATCCTAATGTAAATACATAGGAGTGAGGATGGTATGCCCATGGGGAATCATGGAACACCCTAGAAACACAAGGAAAACTAAGGAAGCTTGTGGGAGAAGCACGAGAATGCATGGTTATGTGCATGAGAGGAACATGGGAAAAAGGTGCACAAGTGGTTCATGAGCCATAGAACAAAGAAGAGAACATTAGGAGGGTGTTGCACTTGTGTTGAGAGAGCTCATGCAACAAAGGAAAAGTTTGTGCAAGAGAAGAAACAAAGTAGGATTGGGTAGCAAGGACCCATGAGTAGAAAACAAATGCCTGGACATAAATGTGGAAGAATCCATGAGTAAGAGAAAGAGGAAGATGCAGAGTAGATGGACGAGAATCAAAGCAAGAATATCTTCTATGTAACTAGTTTGAAAATCAAACCTAACTTGAGCTAAGAGGGTCGGAGGTTGATGCTTGTTGGATAGAAACTGACACTGGAAGAGGAGGGCGTTGAGGGATGGTGGTAGCCATGAAGGGACTCCCTTGTGTAGAGAAAATCCAATTGGGAAGGCATCTAGTAAACTTGTGGAGGCCCTAGGCAAGTTGGGTATAGAGGGTTTTCAACCAGTGGTAATGGTGAAGGAGAATGGCCTTCACATCTGAATTGATCTAAGAGTCTGAGGAATTCCCTGGTGGTATCATGGCCTAACACAAGGGTGTCTAGATTGCAGAGAGGAATAATGCATATGATTCTACGTTTGATGGAAAATCGCTCACCGACGGTCAGTTGTGTTGGTTGACAATTGAATAGATAAGTCTCCCTTATATTATCTTTTATGCTTTGTAATATATGTAAAAAGTTAGGTAATCTTGTAAGCTTGTACATTTGATGAAATTGTATGGTCTGTGTAGGAACCTATAAAGGAGAAGGGACAGAGTGTGTGCCCTGCATTTCCTGTATAATAATTATTCATGATTCATTGATTTTTCTGTAAGAAGGAAATCAGATCTACAAGTTTATGAGAAATTAAATGAATATATGATTTCATATTTCCTGTGTAATGAACATTTTCTCCATGATTAGCTATCTTCTTTTGAATGCATAGGTAGATGGCCTATAGGTTCATGGTTAAATATCTGAGGTTGGATGAAGTTGAGTGAAAGAGATTGTTCACTCTGAAAGTCTATAGTTTTCCCATGAATTCACCCATGTTTTTAGTCTTGACAACGGCCAAGCTCTGTATAGAGGTTAGCCCTGTACAATCTCCTTGAGACTCAATGTTGGAAACTAGGAACAAGTGTTCCTTTCATTCTGTGATATAAGTGCCTTACTGCGAGAAATATCAGTGTGTGGGTTGATGGATCTCGCAGAAACTCGAAGTCCCATTTAATTGGTTTTCCCAAGTGTGAAGTTAAATGTGAAATCTTGTGATGGAACCGCAAGGGCGAGACCCTACCATGGGAGCCTAGACTATGTAGAACCCTTGTCTCAGGAACCAAAAATAACCAGGTTGTTTGAGCCTTGATAAATTAATGAGGGAAAGAAATAAAATCGATTAAGTGTCAAGAATGAATCTGAACTAGGCATTGGGAAAAATATTGGATCTCCACTATCTGTCAATGATTGGTGCTTGGAAGTAGGCTCACGGGATGAAGTTCGCAAAGAGAATGGTGTAGTGTACCTATTCACTACCCAGGCTCACCCTAACCTCTCGGTTTTCCATTCATTACATGGATTTAAAAACAAATGCATTTAACCAGGATTAAACACACTTAATTCGCAGAGTAAAAATATATAAGTTACTGTTACCATTAACAAACCATAACATGCAACAGTATTTCATTTACACAGCGGAAAGCATG
>ML789938.1:282199-308463 GCA_009831015.1 Picea engelmannii
TAATAAATTTAATGGAGAAATTAGAAGTGGACCCAACCCTAAAATAAGGAAAGTGGGTCAAGTGACCTAGAAGATGTTTTTAAGGAAGCTACTTGGAGAGTATAAATAAGAGGTAAGGCTCTCTCATTTGAATCACACTTGAGAATATTGAATATCTATATGTGTCTGAGGTAACCAAGAATATCTAAACCAGAATTATGAGTGAAGGTGAAGAAAAGAAGGCTGAAATGCAAGGAAGCATAAATTCTTTTGATGGTGCTTTCTAAGGTATGTTATTTTTAGGTCATCTCACCATTTTCGCTATAACTTTTTTTCTATAATGATTCAGACCGTGAAATTTCTATGAAAGTGAGAAAACATATCCAAGTATCTGTATAAAATAATTCATCTTGTGGATCATTGTATTTGTGGAGTTACACTCAGTGGAAAATAGGGTTTGTGGCCAGTCCTGAAACTAGTCAAAATCAGGTGTTTCAGGTAAAAACGTCATAACTTCTTCATAACAGATCCAAATTCAGTGAGACCAAATGTGTTGGTTCGGGTATAGTATGTAGTATGTTGTGTAATAGTTTCAGATCATTTCATCAAAAAAAAATTGCAGGGAACACTCTACAAGGTCGCTCTCTAGAATAAGTCAAAATTCAGCAAGATATGCCATTTTTGCTATAAGTCCTTTTCTGAGAGGTTCCAAGTAGTGACACTTGGAGGAATTGCATAAAACACACTGAATAACATTCTTTATCAGTTTCGTATCTTTATACATTATAGGTTCAAAGTTATGATTACTTCAAGTTAGGGTTGTTGACTAATCCAAAACTAGGCATGTGAGACTAAAGAAAAGTTTGATGAAAATGCTCGTCTCTTGTTTTTTAAGTTAAGGAAGGTTTGTAGGAATGTGATCATATACACCAGGTCTATTAAAGAGCTACAAATCATATTTGGATGATGAAATTGATGAGAGTTTTTGGTTGTGGTACATGTTGAGCACATGGTTGAGACAAGTAGTTGATGAGTTGGCACACATACATGAGGTGTATAGTTGATGATGTTGGTACATATTGATGAGTCATAGTTGATAAGTAGTTGACACATCACTGGTACATACTTGGTACATGGTTGGATGCACTTGTTTATGGTACAGGTTGATTACAGGTTGGTGCATAGTTGATGCACTTGTTTATGATACAGGTTGATTACAGGTTGAGGTACAGGTTGATGCATGGTTCAGATTTATTGGTACATGTTTACTGCGGCATATCTCATAGTGATAGTGTGATAGTGGTTCCATCATTTTACTTCTACTTCAGGGTGGCAGGACGGGACAAGGACAGGTGGTTGTAGCCACCTTCTGGTTGTAGCCGGAGAACATTGGGGGTTGTAGCCTCCTTCTGGTTGTAGCCAGAGAAATGGGAGTTGGAGCTTTCCTCAGGTTGTAGCCTGAGAAACTAGGGGCTTGGAGCCTCCTTCCAGCTGCAGCTGGAAAACAAAGGAAGTTGGTGCTTCCAATGAATGTAATTCTTCAAGACATATAAGAAAAAACATGTTGTGGTTTTCTCCCGATTTGGGTTTCCACGTAAAACACTAGTGTACTGTGTATGTGTGTGATTGTTTATTTCTTACTGCTCATTATTGGATAATAATTCTACATTGATATAACATTTGAAGAAAAAGGATTATAATTACGCTATTACTGATTCACCCCCCCTCTCAGTAATCCAACAACAGTGACAACATGGGGTCAAAATAGTGGAGCAGGGGGATCCATAATCTGTAAAGACTCAACTGAATTTAGATGGTTAATCAACTGTGGGGGTGGAACACATACAAAAGCCGAGCTCCTTGGGGTGTGGACAACGCTCACTCTAACAAAATTTCTTAATTTAGCAAATCTGCATCTAATGGGAGATTCATAGGTGATCATCGATTGGATAAAGAAAAAAGGAAAACTTTAGTCCCTTGCCATTGAAGGATGGAAAAGTAGGATTCAGGAACTGGTGGCATCTTTCCAAACTATTCACTATTCCCACATCTACAGAGATTTCAACATGGTAGCAGATATTTTATCAAAAAAAGCATTGTCAGAACCTACAGGAAGATTAACTTATTATAGATGGAATGGAGGTATGGAGGGTCCTCCATACTATATGGATCTATTTTAATCCTTCCGGTGAATCAATTTTGAGCTCGAATCAAAGACATTGATAGGGAGGCTTTATGTTATTGCTTTAACGGTGCAATGTTCAGTTTCTTTCCTTTGTAATGCCCTGGGATCAGAGACAGATTTTGAAGATTGTCTTAGAAGCTATCATGTTTTGTGGGGTTTTATTTTGTGAGTCCAAGATTGTGATATGTCTAGTTTTGGATATATGTATTGGATCAAATAGCATGTGCTATAGATAAGAATCCTATGAAAAAATATAAAAAATAATTATTATCTAATATAATTATTGAGTAAATTTTCTTTTTTTTACAAAAACTCATGCTTTGTTCATTGACTCACTCTATTTATTAAAAAATATTTTGTTGAAAAAATGAATAATACTTTCTTTAAAAAAAGATTCTTTGTTAAACGAAGTCACACTTAGAGAGTTTCTCTTTTGATGGAAGAGTTAAAATGAAAATGTTATAAACAAAATGAAATTGAGTTGTTAGTTACGTGTTTTTGCTAGTTCCTTTTATAATAGGAATCTAAGTGTAAAGTGTAAATGGAGTGTAACTTAATTTGACTCTTAGAATAAATGGAATGTAATTTAGTTTGATTCTTGGATATTTTAGTTAAAATAATGATTTTTGAAAAAAATAATTAATATTTTAAATTTTATTAAATTTTTTAAATAAAAAATATTAATATTCTTGTTAGGTTTAGATTTTTATGATTGATCAAAATCATTAAAAATTGGTATTTTTATTTATATATAAACTTTTTTCAATAAAATCTAAAAGTGTCAAAATACAATTTCATAATTGTGAATTTTTATATTAAAAATTGTTAAAAATTCACATAAATGACCTGTTTAAAAATAATTCTTATCTACTAAACACACCATTATGCTCTAGGGTTTTTGTGGCTTATGCTGTAGGGTTTTTGTGGCTTATATGCATGAGATCAATAATATAAAGATATTTACAAAATTTTCCACAAAGACATTTACAAAATTTTCCACTTAATATAAGGAAGATCAATAATATAAAGATATTTACAAAATATATATAGGTAGTTTATGAGGATATATAATATAAATGTTTTTTTAGAATTGAATGCAAGGTAAGAGAAGTTGTGAAAAAATAGATTGTATTAATAATATAAAGATATTTACAAAATATATATAGATAGTTTATGAAGATATATAATATAAATGTTTTTTGCAAATTGAATGCAAGGTAAGAGAAGTTGTGAAAAAATAGATTGTATTAAAAAAAATTAATAGATTTACTATACAAATTCAAGTCATTTAAAATTAAGAATTAAGTAATAATAATTTTATTTTATTCAAATATATAAAGTATAATTATTAATAAAAATCAATTCATATTTAATGAATAATAGCAAGTGATAATTGTCTTCACATTTTATTACTTTCAAATAAATGATTAATATGATAAATATTAATATTAAAACTAACATAACATAGAATATGAGTGTGTAGGTTTTTAGCTTTATTTGTGTAATAATGGAGTGTCCACTTAAAATGTTGGACATTTTTCAATATTTTATGTACAAGTTATTTTCAGAAAATTGAAACTAAGTTTTTATGTAGGTTTTTAGTTTTATTTGTTTGCAATAATGGATGGAGTTTCCACTTGAAATATTAAAGGTTTCAATATTTTATCAAAAAAAAGATGAAAATCAATTAAAATAATAACTATCAATAAATAAATAAATAAATAGAAAACTTTGATTTTGATTAAAAAAATTAATTATTAAATAAATCCGGATTGACATAGTAAAGAAAACTAACAACAATTATCAATATATCATATTTCTAGTCCATAACAATATCCAGAGAGAGCCGAGTTCAAGTCCCAGTAATGGAAATCAAAGTTTTGATTGACGAACAGTGTTGCCTTTGCCTCGATTTGAACTCATTTTTAACTAGCATACCCCTGAAGCAGGGTAAAGGAAACACCGAAGTGAATTTGTGTGGTTACTTTCTTTAAAGACCATGATATTTTGTTTTTAGGAGGATTTAAAGTTTTGGACCAGTGATCTAGATCTCCATTCTCAATTGTAGGTACATCTAATACATCTAATACATCTAATACATCTAATAAATCTTATACAACCTTTGTGTGAAATTGAGTGAGTCTACAGATTTGAACATGCAACCACAAAAAAAACAAACTCATAATGAGAAATAATTGATTTCCTTATATAACCCTTCATGCCACCATTAAAGTGTTTTAATTTACCTTACATATATAATTGGTTCAATCATTGTAATCAACCGAGGGAGGAAAAAATAGTCATTGTAATCATTTATGGCAATCCAATTTGATCAATTTAAACAAGTGATCAATTTTGAATGCAAATGCATCAAATGGATAGCTGGGAGGAAAAAACAACTACAAAAACTTGAAACCTAAAACCATCAAGAAGGCCAACCACACTACAATAGGGGAAGAAAAACTCATACTAAATACGAAGAACTAAGAGTAATTTACTAAGCAGGTAATGAATTACAAAATAGATGCCGTCCTTCAAACCCAAAACTCCGAGCAAGATCTGACCCACTTATTGGTCAAAAATATGTGACACACAAATAAAGTTACATGAATTGTCAATAAAAATTATTGATTAAAAAATTTATGTATACATGCGAATAAATATGAATATCAAACATTTTTTCTTATTTTGAAAAAAATAATTACCCTTTTCCAAAGAAAAGTGAAAGTAGATTTTTAATATTAGTAATGCAAAACCTTCCAAATTCCATTAAAACAAACATATTTATAGAGTAACATCTTGGAATATAAACGAAATGGCCAAAGAGGACTGAAATAATTGTAAAATATACATTAATTGCAAAACTGTTTTTAGTTTGAGTTGCATATGTCAAGCTAATTTCAATGTTTCTTCAAGCAGATCCAATCTTGCAATCCTCAATCACTCGATCCAATCTTGCAATCCTCCACATGTTATGTTACAATGATTTGAGAATGAAAGGAACATGGAAGTTCATATAAGTCGGGTGTGCAATTCTCCAGAATGAATAGAAAACTACCATCTATCTTTGAAGTAAAAAAATGTCATATGTCCTTCAACTTCTCATCATGATAGTTTGTGTCAAATCCAATGAGATCAAATTTCAGTACTACTTCCAAGAAGATCAAAGATCTTATTTGATCTTAGTTTTCAATTCAATCAGATTCAACTTAGCTACCACATCTAATAAGATGTTGTTAAATTTCTATCACCTCCAAGAAAACAATGTGTATAAATGACGAAGTTGATCTTATGCCTAGTTCATTTGTGGGGTGAAAATGCATATACATGAGGGAATCAATCTTATGCCTGGTTCATTCTCATGGGAGATAAGAGACTCTACATGGTAGGATTCATCACATGTTAGTTGATGGTTGGGATGCTTAGAAGAGGTAACTAATCCCTTCCTTCCTGGAAGGGTATGTTTCATTCTTGCTTCGTTTTCGTATACATATTCGACCACCTTCACATAGAGAAGGTATGATCCAAGAATACTTGCAACTCCCCTACATTTATACAAAGTAGAGTAATACTTATGATGAAAAATCTTAGAGATTACTACAAAGATTACATGCCAATGCGTTTCAAGGCAAAGATAAATAATTATAGAGGCTACATATAATGATCCAGGCCACCAAAAGTATCATCTAGGATGTTTTTCTAATCCTTTGAATAAGCAAATTATTTAAACCACCATTAATCACCTATCATTTCTATCAACAAATCCTCCCAGTGACTGCTTGCTAAGTCAGGTATCCAAAGATACCAAAACAATAACCTCCAAGTGAATACAATGCCCCTTATTCCATGTTTAGTGGAACCTATCTACATTAACATCTACTGAGATCGAATTGGTCTATCAGGGATTAAGAAGGTAAGGGATTACTTACAATTCTTTAGAATTTTGTTTATGTGCTAGAGGAGCTTTCCAAGATCGCCATAGTTTTATTGAGTTAAAAGGTTAGGATGGTTGGTTGTTTGACAAATATTTTGAAATAGAGATCAAATATGGGTATAGGCTCGAAAATCTAAGAGAAAACACTTTTCATCTTCAACCTTTTTAGGAATTGACCAATGCCTAATTTCCCTATGGAACTCGTGAGAATTTGATTTTGTCTTAGCAAGACTTATTTTTTTCTTTGCACTTATCAAAACATATAGATAATTTTGATATTCTAGATTAGGGTTGATTACATCCTTATACTACCTTGATTTGTTTTCCTTTAACTCTTTATCACACCACATTTTCTCCTTAATTTTGATTTAATGATATTTTTAATAGTATTCTTATTCTACAAAATGGTGTCTTCCATGATTCCCCAATAACTTAGCTAAGACTAGACATCTCTATATATAATTTAACTCTTTATCACATCACATTTTCTCCTTAATTTTGATTTAATGATATTTTTAATAGTATTCTTACTCTGTAAAATGGTGTATTCCATGATTCCCCAATAACTTAGCTAAAGATTGAATATATATATATATATATATATATATATATATATATATATATATATATATATATATATATATATATATATATATATATATATATATATAAAATAAATCTGATTTATGAAATTTAATCTTGTTTATGGAATGTTTATTATCTTAATAGAATAATAACAATGTAAAGAGGAGTAATCTCCATGAAATTGAAAATTTAAAAAAAAATTGTTTCTATGGTCGTCATGAAAATAATGATAGAAGATAGAATTTATTTGTTTTTTATTTAAAAATATTTAAACGAAATTAATGAAAACCTATGTTACAATTAAAATTAATAATTCAAAATAATATTGGCCATGATAGTAATATTAGTCGTTTTAGTTTTAGGTATTTAATTATGAAGAAGTTTGAAAATATATATATAATAGACCCAGAGAAAATAGTGAAAATTCTTAATACTTTACTGAAGGTGAGTCACTAAAATGAGGTGAGTCACTTTTTACTTTGATTCAATTTTAATTTTACATAAAGAGATTTAAATATATTTCATTTATTATTTATTTTAAGTTTCATAAGTAAAAATTGATTTGAGAGACAAAATCAATCCATAATATTAATTGTTACATTTTTTGTTCTCTTCTTTTCAATATGAGCACTCCACCACCTATTCCAAAAGCTCATCCTAACAAGGGGAGGCCCCCCAAAATCACCCTAGAGATCCTTTACGATTATATGGAATCGGTAGAAAAAAGAAGAGAAGAGAGAGATGCCAAAATCTAAATAGAGTTAGAAACATTAGAAAAAATGAAGAAAGAGACGTAAAACTCCAAATAGAGCTAGAGGCAATGATTGATAAAAAAATTAAAGATACCATTCAAACTCAAATAGAGGATAGATTTTTAGGGTTCAAGAGTGAATTGTAGACAATGAAGTATAGAATTCAAGAAATGGAAAAACATAAACAATCAACCCAAGAAGGAGGGGTTGAACAAAATTACAACTTGAGAGATAGGATTAAAGAGCTAGAAGAAAAACTAACCAACAATTTGACCCTCGGTAATATGAAAAACAAATTGGATATCAAACCCATCAAAGAGGAAATGAATAAGCTAATCGAAATGGACCATGAGCATAACAAAAGAGTCTTGATCCTCATAATTTTTGGTATAAAAGAACAACAAGAGGAGGATACGCTAGCAATAGTAAAAGAAGAATTAAAAAATAAATCACAAATTGATACAACTTACATGATAGAAGCAAAGAGGCTTGGAAAAATAATTGATCATAAAGATAGGTTGATCCGTGTCAAAGTAAGTTGTAATGACCATAAATATAGCATACTTAGTAAATCTCCGAGCTTAAAAGGGTCAGGAATATTTATAAATGAAGACCTCATTCCCGAAGACCAAGCTGAATTAAGGAAGGAAGTTCAAAAGATAAAAGAAGCTAGGAAAGAAGGAAAATGAACAATAATTAAAAATCGAAAAGCTATTGTTAGGGATAGAGACGAGGAGGATAATAATAAATAGGAATTTGAGACACTCAGGATCATTTTAAAGGTCTTATAATTAATATATTTTGAAATCCATTTTGAATTATTTTGAATTTTGATAAAAATTTAAAATTTAAATATTAATATTGTATAATCTATTTCAATTTTTTGGGTGATCTAGAGTTTTATGACTATACATAAAGAAAAAGTGGTTCAATTTCTTTTTATTGTCATTAAAGTTTATTAATATTTCTTTTTATTGTAATTAAATTTTATTAATATATTTTGAAATCCATTTTGAATTTTGATAAAACTTTAAACTTTAAATATTAATATTGTATAATCTATTTCAATTTTTGGGGTGATCTAGAGTTCTATTGCTATACATAAATCAAAAGTAGTTAAATTTCTTTTTATTGTAATTAAAGTTTATTAATATATTTTGAAATCCATTTTGAATTATTTTGAATTTTGATAAAACTTTAAAGTTTGGGGTAATCTCCAGTTCTATAGCTATACATAAAGAATCACAAGTAATCATTTACCTTCTTAAGGTCCGATAGACCAATCGGTCTTAGTGGACGTTATAAAATGGTTAAAACAATAAATCCGTTCAGATCGGAATATAGCCACTACTTGTTTAGTGTAAGCTAACAAGCAATATGGTTCAATCTGTGCTGAATTTTCTTTGTACCTTCACCTGCACAAATTTTTCATTAAGTAAATAAAACAACCATTAAAATCACAAATAAAACTACCATTAAAGTCATAAAATTAAAAAATTAATTATCAAAATTTAAATTTAAAATTAATTATCAACTAAATATAAAATCATACCTATTTACAACAAAAATTCCACTAAATCACAAATATTCTATTCTATACTTTAAAATTCCTACGTTATAATCTCCTTAATATTCAAAATATTAAGGGCCCTAAACTACTATTCAATTAACAAATTGATTAACTTCCAAGTTCAAAATATCAGGAGAATTGGTTTTCCCGAGAAGATATTGTTTTACATTTACATTTTTCACCACGAAATTGACTTCAGATTTGGGGTGCCTAGAAAATGTAGCGGCCTTTACGAGCATATCCTCCTTCGAGTCGGTTGGTAATTGAATGATTCCGAACATCATAATAAACATTATAACTACGACTGTGCTGAAGGTTGTAAACATATATGTGAGATCTCGAACTTTATATAAATTAACTTAATTAAAGTATAAATTGGGTTTCAAATTATTAGTTGTCAAACTTTGTATATAAATTAACTTAATTAAACTATAAATTGGGTTTCAAATTAATGGTTTCAAACTAATTCATAATTATTTTGGTCATGACACGCTCTCAAACATTGGTTACACGTGTCATAATTATTTTGGTCATGACAACTTCTAAAACATAACCACATGGGTAGTGCTTAGCGGTTTTTTTTCATCTCTATGCCAAGTCTTCACAGGGAACCACATGCAACAAAACTGTGAAATGTAAAAAATGTACCAAAACTGTGAAATGTAAAAAATGTAATAGTGAAAAAGTAAATGTTAAAAGTTAAGTAACCTTGATTGCATGAAGATACTAATTTCTTAGTTTTATTAAGTAAAAGTGAAAATATTGATCACAACACGAAGTGAGGGTGATGGATAAAAGCGCCGAGGGAGTTTTAGGCGGGAAGAATATTTGAACCAGGTTTAGGGCCAGTGCCAGCTTCTCAACAATCACTAGTAATGGCTATCTGATGCTCGGGATCCGACTGTGACTCTTTTCCATTGTTTTTTTACATTGGTCTAGAGCTCGGCGATCTTGTTTTTTATGAACACACTTGCCTTACACTGCCTCCTGTTACTGAGTTGTCGTTACTCTCTTAGAACTGTGACTCCTATTTTAAAAGTCGTTATTTTTAGCGTTGGTCTAGAGCTCGACGTTTCTTGCTTTATTTGATATCTCTTGCCTTACACTGTTTTCTTGTTCCCGAGTTGTCGTTACTCTTTTAGAGTAGTTTTGTCTATGCCTTGTGCATTTTCTCGGAACCTTCTTATCTATTCAAATTTTCTTATCTTCACTTGTTCTCTGTTCCCGAGTGTGTCAGATACTTGTATAGTTTATTACTGGCACTGGTACAGGAGTAGGTTCTTCCTTGAGTCAAGGACCCTTCAGAGATCTTCTACTTGGTCTGAGTGCTTGTCAGCTTCTGCAGTGTTAGTGTTTTGCTGGCATCTGGTGGGCTAAATGGATAGTTTCTCCATTATAGATATGGAGAGAAATGTTAAGTCTCTTATGAGCCTAGTTGACAAGGAAACTTGGAGGCAGGTAGGGCTATTTGAGAAAGTGGACCAACTGAAGAGTGGGTCAGCGAGCATTTCAACTATCTCAAACAAGGCGAATAAAACTATTGGTCTCCTTAGTAGCCTGTCTTCACATCCTCTGCTGAGCTCCAGGTCTTCCAAGCCTGTTATCCCTCCTTTAGAAGTTCCCTTGACGGGCCTGTAGTCTTCCTTCGAGCACCCAAGCCCTTTGTTTAGACCTTCTTCTCTGCAGGGACACAGGGAACATTTTGATCCGACTCAGTTTGTTGGTTTTCATCGAAATGTGTGGAAATCCAACAAAAAGGAAAAACGCTTGGTGTTAGGAAATGATGTGGGCTTAGAAGATACTTGCAGAATGGCACTATGTGCTCTCGTGGGTTGGATCTCTTATAGATCATTGAGTAAGGTTTCTCTTGAAGTTTGGATAAAAAACTAGTGGCTACCACTCCTTGGTTATTCCCCTGAGGTTATCTATCTTACCAAAGGATGGCTTGGTTTTATCTGCAACTCCCCAGAGAACACTTCAATTTTACTGAGCTCGTTGTGGGTATTTTGGGGAAGTAGTATCATGCTAAAACATTGGAGGATTGCTTTCAACCCTGATATAGATTACTTGTTATTTTTAAGTTTATGTGGTGAGGAGTTTCGCATGTGTTTTCCAGTTTAGGCATCTCTGGGTACTCTTACCAGGCCTCCCGTTGTTTTTGTGGAATGAAGGAGCTTTATAGGCCATTGGAGATTCTTTCAGGAAGTTCATTGCATTAGATTCCAAGTTACTTCATGCCCCTGTGAGGAAAATGGGTAGAGTTCTCGTTGAGATGGACATTTTATGTGGGTTACCGGAAACCTTAGAGATTGAGTGGAGAGGGCGAAGGATTGCACAGCCACTTGATTATCTTGGGCTTCCCTTCCGATGCAACCTTTTGCGCCACACAGGTCACCTTCAACGTGACTATAAGGGGAAGGATTTTGATGACTTATCAGAAATATATGAACTACAGAGAAATCCTCCAAATTATTTAGAAGCAGATATTTCTCTGAACTTCTTGGAAGAAACCACTGGAGCTTCCTCCTCACCTCAGCAAGAGCCTGGGGATACTCTAACCAGTAAGTTAAAATATCTATGCCTTCCTTTGTTTAACTCTTTGACCTTTGAGGAGAAGGAGGCCATAAACAACTCGGATTGGTTATTGTCAAAAACTCTATCAAAGTCCTTTAACCCCGGGCCTGCTGCTACACCCTTTGAACCCTCTAACTTTGATCCCTCCCCTTCCTCATCTCTCAGCCTTTCTACTGTCGTTCCTTCTCCCTATTTACCTTTGTCATTGCACGAGCATGAAAACCCCTTGCAGCCTATACCTCCTCACCTCTTGAACCAATCCCAGCTGCTTCCTCCAGTTAGTACTCCCTTGCCTACCGGCCCCTCCTTGGATGACTCGGTCAGAGCATCTCCAGTCTTGCCAGGCTACAGAGAGGCAAAGGAGGGAGACTCGAGTCTCTTTGCTGCCCTATACTCCTTATTACCGATCTTGACTGCTCCCATTGACCCTGTGTCGTTGCCCATCTTCCTAGGTAAGGAAGCCTTAGATCTTAAAGTGGATATTGGTTCCTCTTCCTCATATGTTCCTATCAAGGGAAGTAGGGCCTTTGCCTGGTCTAGGGGTATCGGCTCTGAACTTTCTCCTATAAAGACGCGTAGCTCTCGAAAGAAACACTGGGTGGGTATAAGTATACAATCCAATGACAATGTTCCTACTTCCCCAGATACTGGGGCCCTTAGAGCAATGAAGGCCTTGGCGAGGGCAAAGTGATGTTATTTCTCTCCTTGAATATTCGGGGGATTGGAGGCACCCTCAAAGCTGCCTCGGTTCGTAGACTATTGGATCGTACTCGACCGAACATTGTTTTTTTGCAAGAGACTCTTTCCGATGAACATAGAGCGAGATATTTTTTGCTCCAACTCCGTCCTTCTTGGGCTGTGACTACAGTTAACTCCATAGGAAACTCTAGCAGGTTACTGGTCTCTTGGGACCCAAACTCTTTTGACTTGAATCCCTTCCTAACGGTCAGGGGCATTTTATTAACAGGTATTTTTATTTCTTCCAAAAAGGAGCCGGTGCTTCTAAATGTTTGTGGGTCGTGTAAAGATCACAAACTCTTCTGGAGCTCCTTAGCTAACATGGGTATCCTTTCTATTCCTAATCTTGTTATCACCGGAAACCTAAAATTCATTTTATCCTCGGATGAAAATTGGGGGGGTTCTTTCATGCCAGGGTCGACAGAGGATTTTTATAGAGATTTATTCATCTCTTAGAAGTTGATCGATGTTAAGCCTCCCAAGTTGGTCCCTACCTGGCCAAACGATCGATCTGGTCAAGATTCTATTGCTAGAAGGCTCGATAGGTGCTTTGTTGCTGAAGGACTCTTGTCTACCGCTGACTTATACAGGTCATGGGTGGAATACCCATATGTATCAGATCACGCCCCCTTTCTTATCCAATTGGATAATTCTCCGTTGTACAAGGCGTTCCCTTATAAATTTAATGCACATTGGTTGAGGGATCCTGACTTTGTAAATCTGGTCCATTTTATCTGGAATGACCCTCGTTTCCTGGTGGAGGGAAAAAAACAGGTCAGACTGGTTTGTAAACTAAAACAACTAAAGAGTCAAACTAAAAAGTGGATTAAAGAAGTCAAGGCGAAAGAGAAATTACTATTGGTAAATATGGAAATTGATATAGAACAACTTTTATTTAAAACTGTCGAGAGTCCCTTATCATTGGAGGAAGAGAGGCGGCTTGGTGAGCTGGAAACAAACAGGAATAAATTTCTTCGCTGGGAGGAGGATGCTTGGCGAATGCGAAGTAGGGTTACTTGGATTAAAAGCAGAGACTCTAATACAAAAATTTTCCATAAGATGGCTAGCTTCAACAGGAACCGGAAACACGTCTGGGAGATTTCAAATGACAATGGAGATAACATTATTGATCAGAAGGTGATTAAACAGGAGGTTGTTAACTATTTCAAACAATTTTATAAAGAAAAAGAGAGAACCAACTATAATGATTTGGTCAGGTTTTCCAGCCTTTACCCAAGCATGGTGAATGAGGAGGAAGCTGAGTCTCTCTTCAAACCTATAACCTTGGAGGAAATTAAATCTGTTCTCGAAAACTTCAAAAAAGAAAGAAGCCTTGGCCCTGATGGGTGGACACCAGAGTTCTTTCTTTTCTTCTTCGATCTTGTGGGAAGTGATCTTCTTGAGATGGTGGAGGGCTCGAGGAGAAAAGGTCATCTTTGTGGAGGTTTAAATTCTACTTTTCTGGCTCTCATCCCGAAGGTAAACAAACTAGTCTCCTTCGACGACTACCGTCCAATATCCTTATGTAATCTAATTTATAAGGTGATCTCAAAAATTCTTGCAAATTAGATAAAACCGATATTTTCAAAGTGTCTATCTTCAGAACAACTGGGATTCCTGAAGGGTAGGAGGATTCAGGACACAATTGGGACGGCACATGAAATCCTCCACAGTATAAAAAAAAAAGAATATGAAATATTTGGTATTGAAGCTGGATCTTAAAAAAGCCTATGATAACATAGACTAGGAGTACTTAAGGCTGGTTTTACTCACAGTTGGTTTCAGAGTTAAGCTAACAGATTGGATAATGTGTTGTGTAACTAGTGCCAACTTTGCAGTTTTGATTAATGACGAGGCGATGGATTACTTGAAGGTTTGGAGGGGGCTTCATCAAGGATTCCCATTATCCCCATATTTGTTCATCGTGATAATGGAAGGGCTCAGCCTGATGTTATCCAGAAGTAGCACCGATCACAATATTTCAGGTATAAAAATAACAAAGTTATTAAAAATTGTCCATTTAATGTTTGTTGATGACGTTCTTGTAATGTCAAAGGCAGATCCATTGGAGTGGAGAGTGATCTTAGACATTCTTTAGGCTTATTGTCATGTTTATGGTCTATGCATAAACTCTTCGAAAACTACAGTCCACTACTGGGGGCTTAAGGAAGCAGAGCTAAGTCCTTTAAAAGACATCTTACTGTTTACCTTTGTCAATTTCAGTTCTGGTTTCAAGTACCTAGGATACTACCTAAAGCCGGGTTCCTCAAAATCTGATGATTGGAGTTGGTTGGTGGAAAAAATCGAAAAGAAAATTGGTTTGTGGTGTAATAAATGGCTATCGCTCGGAGGTAGATTTATCCTGGTAAAAGCAGTGCTGGAAAGTCTATCAGTGTTCTGGATGTCCATGGAGGTGATTCCAAGAACGATTTTAAATAAAATCCATAAGTTAAGTTTCTCTTTCCTGTGGAGTGGACATAAGGAAAAGTTTCAATTCCATCTCTGTAGATGGGATCTCTTGGCTATACCAAAACTTTGTGGGAGATGGGGGCTCAAAAATCTACCATATTTCAACTCGACATTACTAGCAAACACCTTTTGGAGGGCGCTGACTCGTGGAAGCACTTGGAACCGAATTATTTTGGGTAAATACCTAGGTGATTCTTCGATTTATGCTTGGAAGTCATTGCACCAGCAACAGAGGGTGTCCAACTTTTGGAATGGCATGACCAGAAATATTTTTGTGATACTACACTGGCTGCGTTGGAATCTCGGATCGAGAATTTCAATTTCTATAGGAAAGGACATGATCATCGGTTTGGAGAACCAATCTCTTCTCTCTGAATCCCTATGCTTGCAATTGTCAAACAATCACATTACCTCTCTTGCCCAAGCGAGAGACACTGGCATCATTTTATCCTTTCATGGACGGTGGCGCAGTAGCGATTCTTTGAGTCTTGGTGGTCAAGATGCGATTGAATGGAATTCTTTCATAAATGCTTTAAGGGGCACAAGCATTATTCTTAGGAATTTGACAGATATGACGCAACCCTCCCTGCTCCTCGGGGAACGGTCGAGATCACCAGGACCTTCTTTGATCTCGGCCCCGAAGAGCGTGAATGCCCTTCTAATTCCCTCTCGGGAATTCTCTACCCACAGAAATTCCTTACTGATCTCCCTTATCCAATCGGGAAATCGGAATTCGTGATATCGCGAATTCTATGTTCGCGTGCACTATGCCTCACGAGTCCATGAACCCCGATATGGTCAATCGTTGACTTTCTCCCTCCTATCGTCGGGGATTTCCCCTATTGGGATATCGCTACTCGCGATGTCGACAATCTGAAGTTCCAAGCTTCGAACCCCGATGTGTCGATCCTCCGATGACACCTGTCCTTGTTGCTGACGCTTGGACCCCACACACTTGTGGAAATCGGGAAATCATCGATCGGGAGTTTGCGATCCCTGTTGCACCGTTCACAGGACCTCCCAAGTCTCGAACCCCGATGTCCCGAGACCACCTGCCACGTCACCCCTCTTGTGGTCCCCGCGAATTTCGAAATTCCTCAGAACTCCGCACCTCGCGATCTCCATAGCCAATTTTCCAATTGCTTCCACGCGAAATGTTGATATGCTCTATCCACGAATAGAGTCACGCCCTTCGTGATTCTGATCGATGCCCTACTCTCTCGGACTTCGAACTTCTTTTGCCTGCACCTTATATTTCACGTCCACTTTTCACTGAACGCAATCCCCGAACAAGAAGTGTCTCTCCACGAGATTTGTACGCCAACCTGCTCACTTCTCTTCGACTTAATCGCGCAACTTCTCCGCTGCCTTTCAACAAATTTGAAGGTCTATCCCTCCTGAGCTTCGACGGCTTCAATTTCCTCAGAAAGAACTCTTGCACGCACTCCTCACGGCAAATCTTCAATCACGACCAAGTGATGAAGTCTTAGATCCTACGCACTCCTGCAGCAGAAATCCTTCAACTCTTTGCTCAGAATCGCAATCATGAGTCTTCGTCTAGATTGCGCACGCCTTGCACAGCTCCAGTGCCAAACCTGCACTTATGAGATGAATGGAAACAAAAGCTATCCCTAAGTAAACCCTGCAGTCACGCACTCCTTGCGGACAAATTCGACTGCACTCCTTGCAGGAATTCCCTGGCTCACTTAGAGAAACAATTGAAACTCATTCACTCATTCTCTCAAATTTCAATCCAAATATGAAATCACATACACAGCATATCAAAGCAAGTGCATAAAACAGAAGAAAATACTCATAAGCATAATATCAACAACACACAGAGAATAACACAGCCATGGAATTGAATCAAAGCTCTTCTTATTAATTCAATATCTATACATGGTGGTTCTGCACACAATTTCTCTGCTTGCTCTTCTTTCTTCTGAATACTGCTAATGTTACAATGATACAAAGGAGGGTGTCTATATCCCGTTTCCCTCTCGAGATCTAAATCTATCAAATCTAGAAATAAATGTTCTATCTACTTACATTAATTCTATTAAATGCCTCATCTACCTAAGGACGTGAGCTATCCGCTCAAGATCCATTTACACTATACAAGTGTGCTTCATCAAATCAATGCATTAATGTTTTGCGCAATAGTATCAAGGTGAAATCCAAAAAGAAATTATGCTGGCTTGTCCAACTGTCTCCCGTTTTTGCGCTGGCTCGCTTGACGTGGGCGATGCTCCTGCATCATACTCCCTCGCTTGAAAAATTTCATGGGCTCCTGTCCATGAGCTCCTGCACGGTTTGTCCATGCCTCTGTATTTCTGCTTCTGTCTCCCAGCTGGCATCTTCGACTGGGTGATTCTTCCATTTCACCAGGTACTCAAAATACTGCTTACGCCTGGTCTTCTTTCCCAATTGCTTGTCCAGTATGCACTCCATTCGTGGCTTTTCTGCTACTGGCAACTGCTTCATCCACTGGACTACTGGCTCCTCAGTTCCAGTCTCTGCTTCCCCAACCCTATATGGGTATAATTCTGCTATGTTGAATATTGGAGATATCCCGATGCCATCCGGCAACTCAATTTCATAAGCGTTCTCTCCAAATTTCTTCAGGACTTTGCATGGCCCAATCTTTTTCATCTTCAACTTATTATATGTTCCCCTCGGGAACCTCTCCTTCCTCAGATGTGCCAGAACAAGGTCGCCAACTTCGAACTGAAGTTGTCTCCGACGCTGATCCGCTCTGCACTTGTACTCCTGATTTGATTTCATCAGTCGCTGCTTCACTTGACTGTGAAGTTCTCTCATCGCCTCAGTGAACTCTTCAGTGCTAGCACTGCTAGTTGAACCTGTTCTGAATCCCTGAGCTCAGAAACTCCCCTTGGCTGTGTCCCATACAAAATCTGAAATGGGCTTTTGCCTGTACTCCGATTCACCGAATCGTTGTACGCAAACTCTGCCTGTGGTAATATCTGGTCCCAACTGATGTGGTGTTCTGTCACCAAGATTCTCAATAGATCCCCTAGACTTCTATTGACCACCTCTGTTTGTCCTTCTGTCTGTGGATGGTAAGCTGAACTAAATGCCAAATTAGTTTCGAGCTTCTTCCATAGCGTCCTCCAAAAATGACCTATGAATTTCATATCCCTGTCCGAGACTATGCTTCTTGGCAATCCATGAAGTCTAACAACCTCTTTGAAAAACAAGTTTGCGATGTGTGTCGCATCGCTGATCTTCTGACACGGAATAAAATGTGCCATCTTCGAAAACCTGTCCACCACCACAAAGATGGAATCAACCCCTCTCTGTGTTCTCAGCAATCCCAACACAAAGTCCATGCTAATCGCCTCCCATGGCCACTCAGGTATGGGTAATGGTTGATAAAACCCGACATTTTTCTTCCGGCCCTTCGAATGTTGACAAATTCTGCATCTGTCAACAAATCTTTTGACATATGCTCGCATGCACGGCCAAAAATACGATTCGCTCAGCTTCGCGAATGTTTTATCATGACCAAAATGACCTGCTAAGCCTCCACTATGTTTTTCTTTCACCAAATTCTCCCTCATGGAGCAATTCGGAATACACAGCTGATTGCCTCTAAATAGAAATCCTTCCTGGATCATGTACTCTATCCACGGACTCCGATCTCTGAGAACTGGATTCTCAGCTGCCTCATAGGCCTCTCCGAAATCTGCATCACCTGCGTACATGTCCTTCAGATTTTCAAAACCCAATGTCCTGACTCTGAACTCCTGTAACAACAAATATTTCCTGCTCAAAGCATCATCCACTTTGTTAGCAGTCCCTGAAATGTGTTTAATCACAAACATGAAATTATGCATATACTCTACCCATTTCGCATGTTTCTGGTTCAACTTATCTTGTTGACTCACGAACTGCAATGCATGATTATCACTGTATAGTACAAATTCCTTTGGGATCAAGTAATGCCTCCACTTCTTTAATGCCTGTATGATGGCATAAAACTCTTTATCATATGTGGAGTATTTCAGCTTTGCTTCATCTAGCTTCTCGCTGAAATATGCAACTGGCCCGTCCTCCTGACTCAAGACCGCTCCTATAGCATATCCGCTAGCATCACACTTCACCTGAAATGTCTTTTGAAAATCAAGCAACACCAGAATTGGTTGCTCTGTGATCTTCCGCTTCAACAGATTGAAGCTTTTCTCAGCCTCTGTTGTCCAGTGAAAATTCTTGTGTCTCTTCTTCACTGTGTCCATCATCGTGGCGCTAATTCCACTAAAATTCCGAATGAACTTTTGGTAGAAACTAGCCAAACCATGGAAACTTCTCACCTCGAAAACATTTCTCGGTGATGGCCAATTCTTTATCACGTCCACCTTCTCAGGATCCATTTTCAACTCATTTGCTGAGATAACAAAACCCAAATAAATGAGTTCTGTCTGCATGAACGAACATTTCTTCATGTTGACCAACAATTTCTCCTGTTGCAGTCTTCTCATCACAATGGCCAAATGTTTCATATGTTCAGCCTTGGTCTTGCTGAAAATCAATATATCATCCAGATATACGACTACAAACTTTCTGATGAATTCCCTCAGGACTTCATTCATCAGTCTCATGAATGTGCTCGACGCGTTTGTCAAACCAAACGGCATGACCAGCCATTCGTACAAACCTTCGTTTGTCTTGAATGTTGTCTTCCATTCATCACCTTCCCTCATGCGAATCTGGTGATATCCACTTTTCAGATCAATCTTCGAAAAATAATTTTCCCCACTCAGGCAATCCATCAGATCATCCATTCTTGGCAGTGGAAATCTGTACTTGATGGTAATCTTGTTTATCGCTTTGGAGTCTGTGCACATCCTCTAGCCTCCATCTTTCTTCGGACTTAGCACTGTTGGAATAGCACACGGACTCAAGCTCTCTTTGACCAGTCCTTTGTCCAGCAGATCATGTACCTGCCTTTTGACTTCCTCGTTTTCCTGCGGCGTCAACCTATATGCGGCCTTATTCGGTAAACTTGCTCCTGGTATGAGGTCAATATGGTGACTCACACTCCTCATCGGTGGCAATGAACGAGGTAGTTCCTCCACGATGATGTCAGCGAACTCTCCCAGCAGTTCCTGAATCTCATCCGGTAAGTCATCCACTCTTGTGCTAGTCAGGATAATTCTCGATTTCCTAACCACAAAGAATTGTGGATCTTCATTCTTCTCCATCTTTGTGAGAAGCTCCTTCCCACTCATGAGAAGTATTGTGTTGCTTACTTCCAGCTTCACTTCTTTATCTTTTATTGGAAGCAACTTATGGATTCTCCCATTCTTCTCTAGTGTATATGTGTTCATCTTCCCGTCATGAATCACATTCCGATCATATTGCCATGGTCTACCTAGCAATATGTGACAGACATCCATGGGAATGACATCACATAGAATCTGATCATGATAATTCCCAATTTTAATCTCAACTAAACATTGTTTAGTGACACTTACCCGGTGTCCTTTCTGTAACCACGAGACTTTATATGGACTCGGGTGCTTAGTCGTTTTCAGCTCCAACTTTTCCACCATCTCGATTGAAATGAGATTATCGATGCTCCCGCTGTCTACAATGACCTTGCATTTCCTGTCCTTGGCTGTGCAAGCCATTCTGAACAGTCTACTCCTTTGCACTGTGCTCTCCACCTCTTTCTCAGGTGTCAAAAGGACTTTATGCATCCCAAGCGACCTTCCGCTATCTGCATCTTCTGTCTCAGCATCACGCTTATGCGCCTCAGTGATGTGAGCTTCTCCTGCATCTTTCTTCTCCTCTGGACACTCAAATGACTTGTGCCCATTTTTCCCACATGTAAAACATGTGATAACTCCTCCTCTTCCTCTACCTCGACCTCTAGTACGAGGAAGTGTGTTTGCATCAGCATAATCCCCTCGCTGATCATTCTGTTGTCCTCTTGGCTCAGCATACGGCTGCCTCTGCGAGGTTACGCCTCTTTCAACTTTACCCTGAGGTTTCCTCCACTCCTCCCTGGGCTTCTGGAATTTCTCCTGGGCAACTGCCTTGCCTCTGGGCTGACTCTTGCCTCGCCCTCGCTGACCTTGCTTACGGCTCAGCTTCTCCTCGGCTTTCAGAGCCAATTGGTACGCATCCTCAACTGTTCGGATGGTCATCATGCTTAACTCATCCTGAATGTCATACCTCAACCCATTCAGGTACCTCGCCACCTTCTCATCATCGCTCTCTCGATGACCTGCTCTGATATTGAGCTTGTAAAACTCTTCAGTGTATTCCCTCACCGTCATCAACTTCTGTCTCAGGTTCTGCATTCGCCTGAACAGAGTGATCTGGTAATCTCTGGGGATGAATTTCGCTTTCATATTTGCGATCATCCTATCCCAGCTTTTGATCTTCTGTTTGCCTTTGGAACGCCTATCCGCCTGTAGCTCGTCCCACCATAACGCTGCATGTCCTTTCAACTTTGTGACAACATGCCTTACCTTCTTATCCTCTTCGATATCTTCGTAATCGAAGTAGGTATCAAGAGCTCGGATCCAATCCAGCAGCTCTTCTGCATCCAGGCTTCCTTCATAGACTGGAATGTCCATTTTAGTCTTGGAACTCATCCTGGAAATGGCTTTGATCAACCGCTCGGTTGATGCATCTTCTGCTGTGACTTCTTCTGCATGTACAGCTTCTTCTTCAACCTCGGAATCACTAAGATCCCCTGCACCGACTCCGCGTCTTTGTGCAGTATCCATCTCCTTAAGCCTTGCTCGGAGATCTCTCATTTGGCACTCCATTTCTGGATTTCATGCCGGCCTACCTCTTCTTCTCACCTCCCTGTCTTCGGGATCTGGTGACTGTCTCTCTCTTCTTGGTGGCATGATGAAATCTCTTCTCTGCTACTGAAAGCAAATACTTCCCGCTCTGATACCACTCTAACGCAACCCTCCCCGCTCCTCAGGGAACGGTCGCGATCACCAGTACCTTCTTTGATCTCAGCCCCGAAGAGCGTGAATTCCCTTCTAATTCCCTCTCGGGAATTCTCTACCCACAGAAATTCCTTACTAATCTCCCTTATCCAATCGGGAAATCGGAATTCGCGATATCGCGAATTCTATGTGCGTGTGCACTATGCCTCACGAGTCCTCAAACCCCGATATGGTCAATCGTTGACTTTCTCCCTCCTATCGTCGGGGATTTTCCCTATCGAGATATCTCTACTCGCGATGTCGACAATCTAAAGTTCCAAGCTTCGAACCCCGATGTGTCGATCCTCCGATGACACCTGTCCTTGGACCCCACACACTTGTGGAAATTGGGAAATCGTCGATCGGGAGTTCGCGATCCCTGTTGCACCGTTCACAGGACCTCCCAAGTCCCGAACCTCGATGTCCTGAGACCACCTGCCACGTCACCGCTCTTGTGGTCCCCGTGAATTTTGAAATTCCTCGGAACTCCGCACCTCGCGATCTCCACAGCCAATTTTCCAATTGCTTCCACGCGAAATGCCGATATGCTCTATCCACGAATAGAGTCACGCCCTTCGTGATTCTAATCAATGCCCTACTCTCCTGGACTTCAAACTTCTTCTGCCTACACCTTAGATTTCATGTCCACTTTTCAATGAACGCAATCCCCGAACAAGAAGTGTCTCTCCACGAGATTTGTACGCCAACCTGCTCACTTCTCTTCGACTTAATCGCACAACTTCTCCGCTGCCTTTCAACAACTTTGAAGGTCTATCACTCCTGAGCTTCGACGGCTTCAATTTCCTCAGAAAGAACTCTTGCACGCACTCCTTGCGACAAATCTTCAATCACGACCAAGTGATGAAGTCTTAGATCCTACGCACTCCTGTAGCAGAAATCCTTCAACTCTTTTCTCAGAATCGCAATCCTGAGTCTTCGTCTAGCCTGTGCACGCCTTGCACGGCTCCAGTGCCAAGCCTGCACTTATGAGATGAATGGAAACAAAATCTAGCCCTAAGTAAACCCTGTAGTCACGCACTCCTTGCAGACAAATTCGACTGCACTCCTTGCAGGAATTCCCTGGCTCACTTAGAGAAACAATTGAAACTCATTCACTCATTCTCTCAGATTTCAATCCAAATATGAAATCACATACACAGCATATCAAAGCAAGTGCATAAAACAGAAGAAAATACTCATAAGCATAATATAAACAACACAAATAGAATAACACAGCCATGGAATTGAATCAAAGCTCTTCTTATTAATTCAATATCTATACATGGTGGTTCTGCACACAATTTCTCTGCTTGCTCTTCTTTCTTCTGAATACTGCTAATGTTACAATGATACAAAGGAGGGTGTCTATATCACGTTTCCCTCTCGAGATCTAAAGCTATCAAATCTAGAGATAAATGTTCTATCTACTTACATTAATTCTGTTAAATGCCTCATCTACCTAAGGACGTGAGCTATCCGCTCAAGATCCATTTACACTATACAAGTGCGCTTCATCAAATCAATGCATTAATGTTTTGCGCAACAGTATCAAGGTGAAATCCAAAGAAATTATGCTGGCTTGTCCAGCTGTCTCCCATTTTCGCGCTGGCTCGCTTGACGTGGGTGATGCTCCTGCATCAAGATACTATGGTGTGGGTCGGTGAGGACTTGTCTGGTGTTATTTCAGCAAACAATATTTACCAGGCACTCATAAACTCCTACGATTACCAGTGTGACAGTTCTTAGTTTAAAAAGTTGTGGAAATGGCTGATCCAACTCAAAATCAAGTTGTTTGTGTGGTTGCCAGCAAAAGATAAAGTACTTACCTGGGAATCGCTTCATAGGAAAGGCTGGCAAGGCCCGGGGGTATGCAAACTATGTAATTGCAGTTATGAAAATATCAACCATATTTTAATCCACTGTTCTTTCAAGAAATCAGTGTGGCTCCATTTATATGATCTCTACAGAGTAAAAACACAGTGGGTAGGAAACTCGGTCTCTGACTGTTTTATGGGATGAAAAAAAGATAAATCTGCTCCAACAAGCTTGGCAGCTACTACTTGCTGGCACATTTGGATTGAGAGAAATAAGGACTTATTTGAGGAGCATTCCCCCTCTCACTACTCAGTGGTGCATAGGATATCGGTCACCTTCTCTTGGCATCCAACTATCCCAAAATCTATCCCAAATAGAGTTTGTGATATTACTCAGACCGAGGGCTTCACTCTGTCCTACTTCGATGGAGCAGCACTAGCAAATGGTGAGTGTTGTGGAGCAGGTGGTTTTCTCAAGTCTCATGTGACAAGGATTACTAAATGGTTCCTAAATTTCGGAGCTGGTTCCAACACAAAGGCAGAGCTCTTGGGATTGTGGGCGTCTCTCACTTTGGCTACGCTTTGGTCGATTGAAAAAATCCAAATCCTGGGGGATTCGAAAGTTATTATAGATTGGATAAGAAACAGGGTCAACTCCATGTGGTGAATATCGAATGTTGGAAAATAAAAACAATGGAACTAGAAAGTAAGTTCAATGATATAAGCTTCCAAAAAATCTACAGGGATCACAATAAAGAGGCCGACTTACTGTCAAAGAGGGCTCTCAAGGAAATTAAAGGTAGAATGTCAGTTTATCATTGGGAAAATGGGGAAGAAATACCTCATACTTACCTTAACATATTTGAAGATTGAGTTGTTCGAGAAGTTTGTGGAGTGTCTTTGTAGTAAAGACGAGATTGTAGTTTATTTTGCAGATTTCCTACCCATTTTCCGATTCTTAGTTTGGGGTTTTATGTGAACAGATTGTAGATTGTATCCAACACAGTCTTTAATAGCTCTTTGGGCTGATTAGGCTGATATAAATTATGTATCCTTCAGTATCGATTCTGCATTGTAAAATAAATTATACTTAATATAATTTTGAGACATTTTTCATTTGGAAAAGTAAAAGTGAAAAAGTAAACAAGTTAAGTAATGATAAACTTATGCATTCATAAATGTAAGGGAGTTAATATTAGAAATCTCGTCCATTGATTTAGAAATGATGAAGAGAATATGTCAACATCTTTAATTCTTAGCCATAAGATTAGGACCACACACAACAAAACTGTGAAATGTAAAAAATGTAATAGTGAAAAAGTAAATGTTAAAAGTTAAGTAACCTTGATTGCATGAAGATTCTAATTTCTTAGTTCTATTAAGTAAAAGTGAAAAAAAAAAATCCCAACTACAACAGAAGGCTACAGGAGCAAGCATTTTCCGCGGCTACGAGAGAAGGCTATAGGAGCGAACCTTTCCAGTTTGAGAGTCGAGCCTTGTTGCCAAGGGGGCTCTGTGACTAGGTTATCACTAGCCGCATCCTTGAACTCCATGAAGTCGAGTGCGGGGTCCAATGGCATGGTGGGAGAAGGGCGAATGAGGGGCCACTACCAGGGCGAGCGAGCTCTGCGACGTGGTGGGAGAATGGCGAACGAGGTCCATAGAATAGAACCCTATGGACTCAGTGGTGTGGTGTCTATGCGATGAGTATGGGTGCGCGAGGGCTCTGCGTGGCGGAAGAAAAAAAAACCTGCGTCTACCTGTTCGGGGTCGAGTTTCAGCTCAAGATGTTATCATTTGGGTTTTTTGTGGCGGTGGAGGCTATGGGTTTGTTGCAACAGATGTTTTGTTTTCTCTTCAGTTTTTCTGAACCCTCTTGACCTCTTCCTCCTTGGCAAGAAGAGGATTTGGACCAGAGCATCGAGGTCCACACTAAGGGTGTGCGATGTTTTGGTAAACACCTTGAGGTCATTTTGTGCATGCGGTGTTGGGTAAAGACTTTGAGGTCCTTTGGGGGTGTGCGGCTTCTGGTTTAGTTTCTTTTCTGGGTTTTGTTGGTGTTTATTCCTGTTTCGTTTCTCTTTTTGCAGCATGCATGTTGGTTATCTTCTTTGGTGACTTTCTAGTTACTTTGGGGAAGTAGTAGTTTTTTTTTATGAGCATGGTCTTTGGACTAATTCTGCTAAGAACATATGTATGGTCAAGAAGATGTAAAAAATTATATTTTATTAATATAATTGATCTAATTTTCTATTGGAAAAAAAAGTAAAAGTGAAAAAGTAAACAAATTAAGTAATAATAAACGTATGCATTCATAAATGTAAGAGAGTTAATATTAGCAATCTCATCCATTGATTTAGAGAGGATGACGAGAATATGTCAACATCTTTAATTCTTAGCCATAATATTAGGGTTTTTAATCAAAAGAGTGTTTAATTCACAAATTGTCAATAAGGGGATGCCTATCCACGTAACTATAATATTTTTCTTTAGTTTTTTTTTCATAATCTTCATAATTATTTTCTAGAAAGTGTTTTAGAAAGTGGGATTTGAATTCTAGTAAGGGAGGATAACAACTTTCCTCTTAATCATTTGAATTACACCTAATTGACAAAAAATCATATCAAAAAAAATGTATGAGACATTTTAGTTTAAACATTACCTTTCATTTTTTAATATTTAAATATCAATGT
>ML789938.1:308631-330714 GCA_009831015.1 Picea engelmannii
ATATATATATATATATATATATATATATATATATATATATATATATATATAAACAAAAACTGGGTAATTTGTATTATAAAAAATGGTTGTAGCATAGCTAACATCACTTGTCAGTAGTCAAATTGGTTTGTGGAGGGGGTCCCTTGTCCCACAAACAAGGGGGTATCATACACCAATTTTGTGTCTGGCTTGGTTGTGACCTTAAAATTAGATTATTATTATTATTATTATTATTAGTCTCTTCATGGTTCAAATTGTTTGCATATATTCAAAACAAAATATAAAGTTTACTAATATCCTCTGGAAAATTTTCTCAGTTTTTACTATTGTAGTATATCCTATAAAATATGTTGAAGACACCGATAACTTTAAAAAACATAAGCTAACGAAAGGTATGATGACTTGTGGCCTCTTCTAGGATTGTATCAGTATGTATTGAAGTCTCTTATTCTCCAATTTTCATATCTTCTATCAACTGAATCATTGTATCCTCATCCTTATATTCACCTTTTCTTGACATCCACTGATTAGAGGTCACCAATTGTGCATCTTTATTCAAACTCTCCACCAAATTTATAATAAATTGCACTCTACCTCAAGAATGACCAAAGATTGTTGAACTTGTGCCAAGGTGCTAATAACCTCTGCAATTTGGAGACACATAGATGTTCATTTTCAGGAAATTTAGATATAAGAGTCATAATGTATGTTTTGTTTCCCTGAACCATTTCTTCATGCATCCTTAAAATCCTCTCAAGTTCTTGTAAATCAAGGAGATCCATGATGTATGGTCCATATTTGTTTGCAGAAAAGAGAGTTGACACTTAATGATGCAACAAACCCACAAGCTTGGCTCGAAATAGAATTGATGAGGTTCAACATAGCACTCAAGGAAACTTCATGTATGATACACCTTTGTTTGTAGAAAAGAGAGTTGTCACTTAACGATGCAACAAACCCACAAGCTTGGTTTGAAATAGAATTGATGAGGTTCAACATAGTACTCAAGGAAACTTCCCATATTATCATACATGCACGACTTAGATAAACAACATCCACAACCTAAAAGTGGAATAAAAATACTTTTTCTCCCTACACCCCTCCCCAAATACTTAGAGACAATTTAACGCTCCCAATAACAAAAAATATTTGGTGTATTAACAACCATTGTTTGTTTACAAGCCAAATTCATCAAACAAAAGGAGAATTGGGTAATAACATTACCAATTGTCGACTTGGGGACCAAGACTAGCTTATGGCAGTACCCAATTGAACATAGTTTCACACAACCAAAGAGTATAGACCAAAGTTGTGTACTCATGGTATATATACCCAAGACACCATTCCTCAAATATTCAAATTAAAAACCAAAATGCCCAAAACCATAGATAACTATTTTCTAACTGCCATCTTCTGTGCATTATCTAAACTCAACAAAAGAAGAACAACCAAAGTGAAAACAAGACCAACCACCAAATTGAGATTCAATGTTGATTTTGAACAGTGTCCAAAGGAGTAGAGCTTCCCACCTTTCTCCTACCACATAGAGGTCGAACTAGTCAATATCCCTCTTTATTTGAGGGAATTAAGCATGTGCCTTCATTACCCTTCATTCACACAAACTTTTGAGCATGTGTGAGGGAGCCTTGGATATCGTCATGTTTATTATGTTGCCTTTATGTAAGGAATGGAGTGTGAGGCACATATGGCATAATACGTTTGTGGTACTTGTGATTAAATTCACAGGGGAAAATTAAGGTATGGGTTGAATGGTTAATTTTCCATTAACCCAA
The DNA here is from genome assembly GCA_009831015.1 of Picea engelmannii. NCBI lineage: Eukaryota > Viridiplantae > Streptophyta > Pinopsida > Pinales > Pinaceae > Picea > Picea engelmannii. Next base: position 310,425 of record ML789938.1, read on the forward strand.
AGCTCACCCATTTTGAGTTTTGTTTCCTTGTTGGCTAATGAGTTAGCTTGGAGATTATGAATTATTAAGACATGAAGAAATGAGATTGTTTGAATTCTTGCAGCTTCATGTTGGACTTGAACCATTATAGAGGTGATTCTATAATAAAATGGACAATTTTTTTTGTGCGTCAACTTAATAATATTCCTAGAATCCCATAATATAGTTAAATGTTTAATTTACTTATCCACTGCTATACTTAGCCTTTGGATTAGAGAGTAAGCTTATGCCTAATTGTTGGATGACATTCCCAATCCCCAAGCATAGGAAAATTCATTTTTTCCTCCAGGATCAGTGAGGATCCCCCAACACCTGCCACCCATGGATTCATTTTTGATGCACTAGAAAAAAAAACAAAAAGTATGAATGTTGGTTTGATCTCCATTGTTGGAAATCAGTTACATCCAATAGAATTTGCTAGTTTGATATAGAACAAGGCTTGAAACCCACACTTTTGAGGATAACAACGAGAATTTGGAAATTCCAGATCCATCTCTATTCATCCTCTTCCCAATATTGGCTTTCTGGAAGCTACTTACCTTTGGAATTGATATACTCTACTAAGAGCCATTTTTCCTTTATTGCTACTCTAAAAGGGGCATCCAACTCTTGTTTAAACACATACTTGTTGCATTCAAGTCATTTTTTCCAGTAGATGTACTTAGGGAGAGCTTCCCATAATATTTTAAGTAGAGGTTTATTCTTAAGCGATATTCTTTAGCTTTCAACCCAATGAATAAACATGTTATTCTAGTTCTTTGGTATTCCTATTCAATCACTGATTTTCAAAAAAGAACCTTGTCAAACATGGTTAACATAGTCAAACTCTAGAAATAGATGTTGGATTGAATATGAGTGAGAAAGACACAGTGCACATCTTGTTGGTCCATGAATCCCTCGTTTTAAAATATTTTCTCTGGTCAATATTTTACCATGCACCAATGTCCACCATAAGATATTTACTATGGGAAATCCATCTGAATGCCAAATTCGTTTCCATATTTTTGAATGTTGAGGAAGAGGATAAGTTTGAAGATCAAAATGGTAACATCCTTTAACATGGTAATCCATCGAGCCCCACCCTCTACAATTCAAAGTTGTGACAATCAAGGGAGAACATCCTTTGAGGGCGTCAAAGAAGGAAAGGGATAATTGAAGAAGATGTGTTGGGGGATCTCTAGTGTACCATCCCATCTAGTGACCTATGTTATTTGACCATTCAGATATATCATATAAGGTTTTCAAATTTTAGATGTCCATACAATTCTTCAAAGGTAATAACTCAACTTACCTTTCAAGCAGTCGATTTCCCATAACAATGTGCACCCATATGTGAATTTATTTTCCACTACCACGATTCCATGTTAACTTGTCATGAATAATTGGAGCAACACATTTAACGGGTTTCCAAATTGACGAGCCTTTTCTATTCTCTATGCATCCATTTCTAAACCATAGTCGATCAACAAAAAATTATTTTTTGTGCAATACACTCTTCCACCACTCAGAGTTACATGTTATCAATCCCTAAATTATTTTTGCACCCTGGAATAAGATTCATAATGGAAGGGTTCCTTATCCCTAATCTTCCATGCTCCTGAGTTTCTTTGACAATATTCCAATTTTCTAAGTGAAATTTCTTGGTATTTTTCTTAAACCCCTGCCAAATAAATTTCCTTATTTCCTACGCTACCTAATTCATTATCCCAATTGGCTCCAACATTGTTGAACATTGAAAAATGGGCATATTTGATAACACTAAATTTATAAGTCCCATTATTTTGATCGGATTTAACCAATGTGATCCCCAATGTTGAAAATTCATTATTATTTTCTTAATACACTTTGCCAAGAATGAACTATTGGATTTGTCAAGCATATTGACATTCCTAGATATTTAAAGGAAGTCCATGTTTATTGGTGAGGAAAAATGATTATCCCATAAATTACTTGAAGAAAGTGTTGGCTAATGTTCCATCCATAAATTTGAATTTTGTTTTTTATTTTACCCCTCGAAGAGTCTATGAACATGTCAAGAATCCTTTTGAATATCCTTGCCATTATAGTATATGCCCCTCCTAAAAACAAAAGTATAATATGCAAATTGCGAATGATTTATACTATTTTCTCCTCTTACAATCTTGATTCCAAGGAAATTAGCAGATCTTCTTTCAACTTCCAATTTTTTACTCAAGGACTTAGCCATTAAGATATAAAACAACAGAGATAAGGGACAACCTTGCCTGAGACCACTGCTCCATTTGAAAATTTTGTTGGCCTTCCATTAACTAATGGGGTTATCCAAGAATTGAAAATACATGATGAAACCCACCATATAAAAGATGAACACAAACAAAATTTAAGAAGGACATTGAAAACAAGGGAATGCCAAACTCTATCGAAAGCATTTGCCATATCTATTTTTATAATCATACTTTTGTCCTTATTGGTTCAACTAGTGTGAATAACTTCTTGGACTAAAATGATGTTGTCCACAATCCTTTGATCTATGTTCATTTTCCATTGTATCTTGTAATAAATTCATTTGTTCCTTCCAGGAATAATTTTAAGGATGGAAATTTATCTCAGAATGTAGAAACCTTGACAAATCTTACTAGTCTTTAATATGCAAACTATAAAGTGTTTGGTGATATTTTTTGTAAAAATATTCAAATTTCTAAGTATTTAATATATTTTCTATAAAATTTGGGTTATTTTTAAGGTAAAATAATTTTATTCTATAGAATTTGGACAAATCACTTTTATAAAAAATGGAAATTGGCAAATCGTTTTTTTTGGAAAAAACATGGAAAATTAGCCCAGGGGCGATATATATCCCCTAATATTTTCCATGGTTCCTTCAACTCCTTTTCTTCTTGATTTGGGGAAAAATAATTGTTCTTGGCCCATTCCTTTAATGTTGTCTTGACTACTTTAAGCTTATGTTCCCATATATAGATAGTGGATCCTATTATCCATTTGTTCAATTCACGAGAGATTATGTCCACAAATTCTTTATTTTGCAGCCATAATGGATTAAAATTGAACAAAATTGGTCCATAAATTGGAGTTTCTTCAATCTGCAACACAGTTTTTCGATGATCTGAAGCCACCCCAAAATCCTAGATGTGATAGAATGATTGGTTAAGAGCAAATTGCTTTGGATAATAAAGTGATCTAGACAATCAACTATATATCCTAGGCCTATCCTCCTATTAAACCACGTGAATATGCCTCTGATTGGTTTAATTTCAACGATATCCAAAATGGATATTAATTCCTCCATATTCTCTTTGAAGGGGTTCCTTACAACACTTCCCCCTATTTTTTCTCTATGATTTAACATGACATTAAAATCTCCAACAACTATGTTGTTTTGGGAGTATTAAAAATCCCTAAGCTTGATGAGCAACTCCCAACATTCCTCTTTTTTTATTATTATATTTCACTTGCATGTAGACATTTACAATATTAATTTTGAACCTTTCCTATTGATGAGTGAAACTTTTTAAAATCCGATGCTATGCTTGATGAAAGAAATCAAGTTGAAAAATGAGTCTATTACAAATAGTACAAAATCCTCCAAATGCACATCATGAACTAACTGTTATTGCTTTGCCAATTTTCCATTGTGATTTGCATAATCATATTGCTTCTTTCTCCTCTAATTTTGTCTCTTGGACAATGAAGATATATGGTTTTTCTTGTTTGATGAGATCTCTCAGTGGATATGATTTTGTCCTACTACCCATACCTCTACAATTCTAGGGAACATTATGCATTACTTACATGTATTTTTTAGTCCCTCCCCATGGGTTGGGTGTGAAGCTCCAAGGTTCTTTGGGATTCTCACTCCAGATACAAGAGATCTCTTTATAGTTGATTGCGTACCTAGTTCTTTTTCTTTGTTTTATATTTCTTCTCACTTTTCCTTGGTGTGATTTCTTCCCTCTTTCTTTGACTACTAGTCCTCAAACCCTACTTCTTCTTTTATTGCCTCTCCAGCCTATTTCTATGCCTTATTTTTTGTTACCATACCTAAATAAAACTACGCTTGATCAAGCCTTTGATCATTTTCTTCTAGATACTCTAAAACTTTTCCTTCCTCATTTGGGAGTAATCCTATCTCTTCCAGAATATATATTTGAGGAGATGAGAATGTAGAAGTTTTTTTAAACGTTGCCAAAAATTCTAAATATGTCAAGGGTTCAGTTTGAGCCAAAAATTCATACATGTTTGATGTATCTCCTAACCCTTCTCTCGTGGGATGCACCATTTTCTTGGGTTCCACTGTACGGGTTAGGTCTTTATTGGATCCTAAAGGTTCTGATGGCCTTGGGGGCGCCATAATTTTTTTAGGGCTAGCCAAATGTGCAACGTGTTTAACAACCTTCTTCCTTTTGTCTATTTGCATTGTTGTTCCTTTTCTTACTCAAAATTTGGACCTGTTGATTGTTTATGAAATATTTGGAAAAATGACCATCTTCATGGCACATTTTGCACTTGGAAGATAACTACTCATAATTGAATGTTTGTAAATGATTGTAGTTTTCAAGTGTAAGGAGAATTGCTTCCGAAAGCCCTTTTTTGAGGTCAGCTTCTACACATATTCTGGAACAATCAAACATATGGTCTTTTGGGTCAGATTTGTCTATATCATCGACCTATTGAATTCTCAATACTTGTCATACTATATTCATTCCAACAATGTAGTGCGAGGTGGGGTAAACGAACTGAGACATGAACACCTGTAGGGATGTCTTAATCAGGGTTAAAATCAGGCATCCAAATATTCAAATGCATGCCTTTGGTGCCAAATAAATACAAATCCCTCCTAAAGATCGATTCTCCATCCTCCTTATTTTCATACAAAAAGGCATAAAACCCTCATCCACAAAAGTAACAGGTCAACTTGTCATTGATAAAAATCGGCCCATTCTTTTGAATCCAAATTGTTATGGTTCTTTGTGATGGATAGATCATTAGCCCTTGATTTTCTAATTCCAAATACATATGTCATGAGGTCGAAGTGGGAAGAGATACTTCGGGAACATTATCTAGTTTATTCACAAAACGAGAAGGTTAGGCCTTTGTTGATTTCCCTAATGCGGTGATTATCCTTCAAAATTCTATCTTAGGGTCTAGAGGGGGGGGTGGGGGTGTGGGGATCCCCCTTAAGGTGAGGAATCCATTTTTGCAACCGATATCCAACTTGCTAAGTCTAGGGTTTTTAGTTGCACGGGCTTAACAATTACTCGAATAATATTTATAATAGTATATGGAACACTGCAATATCATATATTGCCTCATAAGATATAAAACTATAGTTGAAATATGATAATGTAATACATGCAATAACACAAGATATTTGAAGCACAACAATGATTTAATAAAATGAGTGACTTAGTTTATGGAGAAGTTCAATTTTTTTGGTAGGTTTATTTATTTATTTATTTATAGTGAGGGAAAGTTTCACCTTGATTTACTCATTTTTACAAAAATTTCACTACTCAACTTGTTTTAAATTTGGCCAAAACCTTTAGAAGGAAGGTTTTATGGTCAAAGTTCCGATCAAATAGGTGGTATTATAACTTGCAATAACATTCCTACAATTTAAGAAAAAATCTTAATGAAAATAATTAAATTTATTTACAAAATAACTTACTCTTCAAAATTATATATATATATATATATATATATATATATATATATATATATATATATATATATATATATATATATATAATCTATTTTTAAGGTCATGGTCAATCCAGACACCAAATTGGTGTATGAGACCTCCTCCGCCCAGCGATTTTACTGGTAAAGTCTACAGAGGTATTCATACCCTACCCCCCTCTGGATTTGAACTTGTGGCCTATTAGGAGGAAACACATGTTAAAATTTATTAATGTTGAGAGATTAAAAAAAATAATAATAATATGAAAAATTATTAAAAAACATTAAACTTGATATTATTCATTAATTATTTTATCCCATACAAAATGAACCTACAAATTCAAAATAAATCAATAATTAAAATATATGTCATTCAAATTGATGATTAAGATATATATGATTTACATAAAGTATTCAAAATACTTAGAATGTATTCCATGATCATTAATAAATAATGAATATTAATGCATCCACGATAATAATAAAAACATTTACATCATATATTCTTTTTGTATTTAGTATAAGTTTTTATATTACATCCTCAAAGACATCATACAAACATATAGTCGTTGGTTTGCCAAAATGGAAACCAGACCAGCTATATTCGATCACTGTTTTTTCAAGTTTATCCAGAATCAAGAGTCTTTTGAGTCGGCTACAACTTTGATAAATATACTACTGCTATATAAACTAGACATATTTCAACCTTCCATATCGAAAAAACTTGCATATAAACTTCTTGAGAGAAAAAAAGGGGATCATTATGACTTATACACCTATACTCTAAGTGTGTGCTGACTAAATTGTTCTTCATTTGTAACTAAAAAACCTGGGACCGTTCCGCTCCTCCAATTTGTCCTTTACTTTAGTCCTTGGGAGATGCCACCCGGACCTTTCAGATCTGAGCTTGTGAACCATGGTTGTTTGCAGGTGTAATGTCCATGTGGTGAACATATAGTAGGTATAGGTTGAATTGTGTTTCCATTCACTCTTGCTTGCTCTGATGGATTTTTTTGATATCTACCAGTAGTTTCACTATGGTCTCCAACCCACTGACTAGATGTTGGATATATTCCACCAAGGTATTTAGATACCGTTGGTTCTCCGTACGAGTTTCCTCATTGTCTCCCTTCACCTTTCCTATCAACATCTTTGTATACCATGCCATCTCGAGATTTTTATGATAGAGAGTCTCTTAGGTGCAATTTGTCCCCATATCTATAATCCAATCCACCTCCTGAGCAACTTTGTTTTTTTATTTTCTCTCTCATTCTACCTTAAGCTCCTCTTCCCATTTTTCCACTACTTCTTTTCCTTTCTGTGGTACTATGGATTGATACATCCAAGCATCATCCCTTTCTGCATTCTCAATCCTTGTCTTTTTTTGGGAACTCTCTAGTTGGGAGTCCCCGAGCAGGCTTCCTTTCCTAGAGGTATATTTCATACGCACCATCTTGTTATCCTCTCCTCTCTCTAAACCTCTAGCACACCCTTGACTCAAAAAACTAATATGCCACCAACTCCTATCCTCTGCATTATCTTTAAACACATCAAAGGATCTTTGTGAGGTGTGGATAACTGGAATGAAAACATGTATATAACAGCCTATTGCATGCTTTCCTATATCTCTTAATGATCCTCCTTTTATATGATCTATACAGGTGAAATAAATACCATGTGTGACTCCTCGTTCCATTAACCTTCCTTTGGTACTTCAACTATCACTTCCCTTGTTGCGAGAAAATCATCTAGTTCTTTTAGGTACGACACGATCCTTTGATGAAGTTCTACACTTAAATCCATCCCCCAAATTTTCTTGCCTCTTCTGCTTATGATTTCCTTTGCACCACCTGTGACTACCTCCAAATCTACCCATTTAACAATCATTCTATATTGTACCTCTACCTGCCTTTCTATCCCCATCCTTTCAAGTCATCGCATGAGGTCTGAATGCCATGTGGTTTGTATTCCCTATCCCATCTGGGTACCACTCAGGATTCACGTGGAACTCGTTTCCATCTATGTGGTTGTCTTCTCGATTACTGCCACGATGGTCTTGTGTTGCCAGGTGTTCATAATCTGTTATGATTTTTCCAACTGGAACCTATGTCCAAGCCTCGTCCAACATCTTTCCTTCTTGGTTCACTCCCTCTTTGGCTAACCTATCCATCAATGCATTTACAGACCTTCTCACCACCTGAATTCAATTGAGAACAAACTTTTTAGGTGCTTATGTATTCTTTGCAATATTTGAGGTAGGCGCCAGTGCTTCATTAACTTACCATATTTGATTCCATAGTGTAATCTTATTTTCATTCCTATAACCAGAGCTGAGTCTCCTTCTACTATGACATTGACATGGCCTTCTCTTATCGTGATTTCCATCCCTTGTTCCAGTGCAAAAAATTCTGCTGCATTATTTGTTGTGTTTCCAATGTTGGCGGCATAAAGACGAACTATTGTCCCTCCACTGTCTCAGATCGCTCCTCCTGCTCCATCCTTTCTGAGATTTTCTTTTGACGCTTCGTCAAAATTTAGTTTCAGGAAACATGCATGTGGCAGATTCCAAGCTTTGGCTTCATTGTGGACCTGCGGGTCATAGTGGGAAGGTATGTTGAATCTCTGATCATTCAACTGTAACATTTGCATAACTCGAAGATCTTGGGATGAAGGGTTTTTTGTTGAAGAAATGACATTCCTACTCAGAATCATCTCCCTTGGTTGAGTTTTAATATAATCTACCACCTTGATGAAAGGGAGGGATTCATTGTTGAAGATTCTTCTATTTATTTCCTTCCATATTGCCCAAATGACAAACCCCGGAGTTAATCCCCAACATAAGTTGACAATTTTATTTTCAGTGTAATTTACCCTCCAATTCCCCAAAGTTGCTTGGATGTCATATTTAACTCTATCAGTCTGTCAGTACAAAATAGCTACCCAATCCAAAACCTCCACTGTGTAGGTGCAACCATCCAATAGATGGTTTGTTGTCTCTTCCTGAACTTCACAAAGGTGGCATCTTGAGGGTCCATTCAAGCGTCTTTTTACTAGATTCTCCCATGTTAGAATTTTTTTATGTAAGACCATCCATTTAAATATTTTTATCTTCAACCATTGTGGGAGATTCCAAGGTCGTTCCCACTTGGTTTCTATGTTTCTCTGATCATGACCGACTATATAGTATCATGCTTCATTCAAAGTGAATTCTCCTCCATATTTTCTTCCCCGTCGAATTTGTTCCTTCTCATAAAAGAACATAATCATTATTTTCCCTAACTCCTCCTCTAAATCTTTAACCAACAGGGAAGTCTGATTTCTATCTTGTGTGTGAATTGCATCCCAAATTCTCCATTTTAGGTTTCTTTCCCTTTTTTTCCAGCACTAAAAAACTTAAAATTTCCCTTGTTCGACTAACTCTTATTTAATATCTTCTCTATATTGGTTTTCCAGTTGGGGTTCCTGCTACCATGTGTACTCCCAGAATCAAGTTTTTTGGCCATTTCTAATTCCCCAAAAACTATGATCCTGCACCCACTTTTTATTTCTCCAAGCCAAATTCCATATGGTCTAACCCTCCCCATGCATATGTGAAATGTATAAGGTCATGAGGGATACTTCTGGGGGAATATTTTTCTTTCCACAGCTTTTCCCATGGGGTTGAGTTGTCTTTGACCCATCTCCACCAAAACTTTTCTCCATAAGCATCATTTTTTATTTGCGGGTCTTACAAACCTAGACCACCTTTGATTTTTGGCCAACATAGTTTTTCCCATGCCACTAGCACCCATTTCTTCTTGTCCTATGCACCTCTCCATAATAAGTTCCTCTGTTTTGTTTTGATTCTTTTTAAAATCCCCGTTGGATCTCTAAAAACTAACAGTAAATACATTGGAATTGCTTTCAAAACTTCCTTAGTGAGAACTAGTCGGCCTGCAAAGTTTAGGTGTCGGTAGGTACATATTTTAACTATGTCTTGCAGTTTGTTTATAATAATTTCTTAGTTTGATTTCTTACCTACCTGATCTGTTAGAGGCACTCCCAAATACTTGGTAGGAAGGGTCTTCCTCTCAAAAACCAAGATGTTGGAGAGGTTCCTTTGGACAATAATGTTCATGTTAAAAAAGAAAATCATGGACTTGGACTGATATATTTATGTTCCAGAAGATTATCCAAAGTCAACTAAAATTTCTTGTAAATTGTTGCCTCTTTGTTGGCACATGGGAAGAACCAAGGTTCAACTCTAACAATGCACCAACAAACCCTAACTACTGGCCCTTTCGGAAACACCTGTGAAGCAGACAAAGTCTCACCCAAAGTAGCAATAGGAGGGTTGCATGACACATGTGTCTAGAACCAGAGGAAGTGAAAGATGATTCCAGAATGACAACGCAGATAACCTAGAGATTCTTAACAGTATTCTTATCAACTTCGCAAAGTTAGTTATATCTCCTATCTTTAGTAAAGGAAATGATAATGCAATCACAGTATAAAATATAGCAAATAACACAACATCAATCACATAGAACAACGATATTTACGTGGTTCACCCTCTCTCTAGGGATACGTCCACAGAACTGTGTTTATTGATAAGGTAGATGAAAATACATAGTTCTATTTGCGCACTCAACTGCATATCCTTCTCTATCTATCCTCTTTATCTCCCAACCCTGCGCACCTAGCTATAGAGTCGATCTTCACACCCAGTTGAAGATACATAATACAAGAATGCTTTGAGACACAATACTTTTACATCTCACTCTCTCTATGTCAACCAAAACAACAACCCTCTCAAGTCTTCTATGCCTCTATTTATCATTCCATGTCTCTTAGAAACCCTAGACCGAAGTCTAGGTGCAAAAACCCTAGGTACCAAAACCCTAGGTCCCCATAACCCACATTTTAAGGACTTCGTCAACATGTTCTCCCTTCTTCTCCATGAGGTGCTCCAAAGCACCCATTGGTGTCCTCTTCTGCTTGTTGAATTTTCCACGATCTATCCTCTTTGTTTCTTTGTCCTCCTTGATCTTCTCTTCCAATAGATTTCTTTCCCTTACTTCGCTCTTTCTTTTATGCTTCTTTAACCACTTCGACCCCTCCTCAGTTTGTGTTCCTTACATGCACTTAGTACTTTGTCTTTCTTCTTCTTTAATATTTTCTTTCTTCCTTAATACATGACCAAGGGCCAACATGCCCCCAACACTCACATGTGACTCATCCCGAGTCACTCTAGGGTTGAACTTTCGATATTACTTTGACTGCAGACTACGCGAAGTAGCCTGTGATTTCTTCTTTGTCCCTCCCTCTCCGGTGAAAACTATTTTTTCTGTGTCTGGTACCAAGTTTCAACTACACCTTGTACCTAGACACTTCTTCCTTCCTTTTACTAAGAGTTACGAGGCAACTGGTTGTCAGAATACAGTTTCAATTGGCTCCCATTTACTATACCATCCTTCCATTCTCCATTAAGGGTCTTTAACTATGCAGCTCCACCCTCTGTAACATAGGCAGCCTCGAATGGCCCAAGCCAGTGTGTCCTGAACTTTCCTAGATGCTTCATGAACTTGTTGTCATATAAAAGTACCAAATATCCTTGTTTGAATGATTTCTTCTTGATATGTCTGTCATGGTAATTCTTTTCTCATTCTTTTTGTACCTGCTGATGAAATCCTGCAATGAACTTGTCTTCCTCTAGTTCCATCAACTGCGCAAGCCTGTATTGAACAACACCATTGTCATCCATACTTGTAAATGTTGCAATTCTTAAAATAGGAACCAAGTATTCCATAGGTACCACTGCTTCCAAGCCATAAACTAACTTAAAGGGAGTGTGCGTTGTTAACTTTTTGCAAGTAGTTCGATAAGCCCATAACACTACTGGAATTCTCAAATCCCAGTCATCTCTATTAAAACTACAAATCTTAGTCAGTGTTGTATCCAATATCTTATTGAAAGCTTCGACTATACCATTCACCTGTGGGTGGTATGGTGTGCTCCTCTGATGGTGAACTTCGAACTCCTGAGTCAAGGCTTCAATGGTTTTGTTAATGAAATGTGTGCCTTGATCACTCATAAGGATCTTCGAGCATCCAAATCTGGTTATGATATCATCAAAGATGAACTGCACAACTGTAGTTGCACTACAGTCCTTAATTGTTCTTACTTCTACCCATCTGGTCAAATACTCTGTAGCAGTGATAATGTATCGAGCTCCTGTGTGCTTTTCTGGTGGGTTGAAAGGTCCCACAAAGTCAATAGCCCATTTCTCAAATGCCTGTATAGTCAACTGAGGTACTAAAGGCATTTCATCTCTTCCTTATGACTTCCCTACTCTTTGGCATACATCGCAGGATATGTAGTATTCCTTAGCATCTTTATGTATACTGGGCCACCAGAGGCTAGCTCTGAGAACCTTCTGCATTGTTTCTTTCCCTGCATAATGTCCTTCTGCGATGCATTCATGTGCTTATACAAGAATCAATGTTCTTTCTGACTCCATAAAACATCTTCTTAAGATCTCATCTGGTCCCATCTTATATAACTATCCAGCTATAAGTTGAAAATATGCAACACATACTACCAACTATTTCTTATGAATAATTGTATACTCACGAGGTGCCATTCCTGTGGATAGGAATTGGACTATTTTAGTGAAGTGATCGTCGAATTTTCTGATGGCCAGCAATTGTGCATTTGGTAGTGTGTCATCCAAACTGGTAGGTTCCTCTCTATGTTCTAACCTGGATAAGTGATTAGGTCCTTATTCAATCTTTGTGGATTGACCACAATCTCAAAGTCATACTGCTGGAATAATAATATCCATCTACATATTCTTCCCCCCAACACTGGCTTGTTGACTAGGTACTTTAGTGCAGAATGATCAGTGAACATCCTAAAATGTCTTCCCAACAAGTAGTGTCTAAACTTCTACAACGCATACACCATAGCTAAGCCTTCTCTTTCAATAGTAGTATAATTTATTTCATATCTAGATAGCTTCCTGCTAGCAAAGGATATAGGGTGGTCAATATCTCCTGCACCTGGTTGTGTCAAAAATGCTCCTAATGCAATGGATGAAGCATCGACATGAACATTGAATTCCTTACTCCAATCTGGAAAAACCAAAATAGGCACAGTGACCATTTTTTCTTTAGTGTGTCGAATCTCGGTTGGCATTCTTCTATCCATTGAAAATAACTATCCTTCTTTAATAACTTTTCCATAGGTGTTGTCATCTGTGCATAACCCTTAATAAACTTTCCATAATATCCACTGTGTCCCAATGCAGTACGCAACTTTCTAACCGAAGTAGGAGGAGGTAGATCAACAATGATAGAAATATTGGAAGGATCTACCAACAACCCCTGTTTACACACAATGTTTCCTAACAACACCCCAAAAGGTGAAAATAAAATACACTTCTTCAATTTCAGGGCAATTTGACATTGCCTACACTTATCCAACATTAATCTCAAACATCCAATATGATCTTCCAGAAGACTAAAAATGGTCCATTCATCAAAGTATGCCTCCAAAAACTTATGTAAAAATTCCAAAAACGCTTCGACCACCACCCTAGAAAAGATGGTTGGTGTGTTCTTCAAACCAAAAGGCATCACAGTGTATTGAAAAGAACCCCATTCTATTGCAAATGTAGTCTTATGTCTGTCTTCCTTAGCAATTCTGATCTAGTGATAGCCTGAAAATCCATCTGTGAATGACTAAACTTCCTGTCCTCCTACATTATATAGAACTTCATCAGTAAAAGGTGTAGGGAATGGGTCATGTATGCATGCATCATTCAATTTCCTTAGATCTACACATAGTCTAATTTATCTTGACTTCTTATCGTGGACCACCATAGGCTGATCCATTCAGATTCTTCAATTGGTTCTATGATTCCTGCTTCCAACATTCTATCCAATTCAATCTTAACTTTCTTCTTGTGCTTGGGATTCAGTCTGTAAGGCCTCTGCTTGATAGGCCTTGTGTCTACTTTCAAAGGAATCTTCATTTCTCCCATGGGCCCTTTTATGCCCTTCATGTCTGTGAACTTGATTGGAAACAAGTCCTGAAACTCATGCAATAGTTATGTAATCTTACTAATAGTAGCATTGTCCCAATAGTCTCCAATATTAGCCGACTTAGGTGCTTGTTTTGTTCCAATATTAACTTTCTTGATTTTGATGGGATACCCCACAAAAGGTAATTCAATCCATGGCCCTTCTATATCTCTTTGTCCTTCAGTTTATGAAATGTTCACATTCCTAGGATCATCATCTTCATCAGCATTAATATTATAGAAGCCCTGTAACCGTTGAAGAGGTGCAGTCCATTCATCTTATTCTTGTTCAAGAGGGAGGTTAGATACTTCCTCAAAGACCTTCTGTCTTACAATTTGTAAATCCTGATCTACTGTGGGGTACTGACTTTCAAATAGGAACGTAGCTATAAATTTCTGGGTCATACCATACCAATCTGTAGTGGCTAAGCACAGTTCTGCTTGAAGATACCAGCTGATAGGTGTAGTATCTACTGTGTTAATGAAATTATGTACCCATTTTTCTTTAGGAATGTTGCTCCAGGATTCTTCACAACTTCACACATGGTTCTTAGGACAACTATGACCTGTGTATTGAACTTCGTAGCCTTCATCTTGGTTTGAAAAGAACATTTTCAACAAGGTGCAACATTGTACCCATTCCATGATGTTCTTATTGTGATCTTTCCACCATCTAGCTGGTGTTTCTTTCAAGGCTTCGTCTAGTGCCAACTACCTTTATTGTATTGGTACAATTCCTTCAAATTCAAGTAGAAATTTCTCTAAATTATTCAAGCCATCAAATGTAGGAAGATTACTTACTTATGTGCCAATCCAGCTAACTACTTTAGTCAATGTGGCACACCTCCACGTGGAGACTTCATACATTATGTTCTGCCAATTTTCCAATGCATCTTCTGAATCCAATGAGCATGCACTTTCACTTCGCCAACTTAGATTTCCATATGATGTAGGATTAATATAATCCTTCTATCTTGCTGTCAGTTTGTAGATGTTCTCTAACTCATAGACGCGGTATTCTTCCCTTATCGGTTATTTGTATCTGCGACCTTCATCAAGATTAAGAGGTGCAATGACCCTAAGGCCATTACCCTCGATTGTCATTCTTCTCTTTTTTAGGTCAACAACATTCAAATTGTTGAAATCCCAATAAATACCCAACAACGTAGGATAGGGACAACTATCATCAACTATCTCAATCACTTTGAAGTCTACAAATGTCCTCACTCCATTGATGTCTACAGGGACATGCTCTAGTCTTCCAAAGGAGCTCACCGCCTGTTGATTATTCATCCTGAGCCTAATAGGAGAGTAAATCAATTTAGTTTTTCCCATCAGTGCCTAAGTTTGCTTTGTCATAACATTTACTTCTGATCCCAGGTCGAGGACCACATAGTCCATGTCGTAGTCTCCAATCTGAGTACTAAGGTGCAGTTCCTTGCTTTTCCTCCTTTTCCTAGATACTTGAGTCGCAACTCTACTCAAAAAAGGATCTATTCTCCCAATTTCATACTGTCTTATCTCGTGTTGTAGTTCCTGCACAACTCTTTCATCTTTAATCAAATTGATACAAGTATACAAGAAGTCCATAAGCTTTCTTACCTCTTTTCCTTGCCTAAGTGGGACAAACTGATCGAATGATAGAGGTATCTCACATTCCTTTACTTATGGTTGTGCCCTAGATGAAGAAGCTTGTTATCCTACAAATTCTCTTCTTGCTTCTACAAAAGTATTCTTTTCTTTCCTTGGATCAAACAATGGCACCTTCTCTGTAGCTCTTTTGATCCTTGATCCATCAGTAGTATTTCCTAGAGTCACCCTATCTTCTCATGTGATAACGACTCTGGGATCCTCACCACGAGGTTCCACTGATAGTAGTTGGACTTGTTGGTTTCCACCTCATCTTTCCTGAAGTTTAGCTAACAATACTGGACAATCTTCAATGACATTGTCAAATGAATTACAATAGTTGCAAGTAGTGCAAGGGTTTTGACAATCCCTTTCCAAATGACCTGGCTGGGCACAGTTATAGAAAATGATCTAGCCTCGACCTCAACCCATGACTCCTACTCGTCCTCTTCCTCTTAACCCACCATGAGGATTGAAGTTTCCTCTTCCTGGGGAGTTGAACTGTGCACCATTTCCTTCTTTTTGTAGCTCTCCTTGAATTCTGCATCCCTTGATCTTTCATCCATGAGGTCATAAGACCTACAATCCTTCTCATCATGCCCCACAGATTTGCAGAATGTACAATAAATATTGGTGGGTGTATGGACATATTTGTGCATATAATAACATTCACCAGGGCAATGTCTAGTTCTACATACCTTGCACCAGGGTAAAGTAGCATGCTTCAAAGGGTTGGGGGCTCTAGAGGCCAAGTATTCATTAAATAAGGGACAATGATCTTTGTCATGTCCCTATGATTTACATATGATACACCAAATGTCTTCTCTTTTCTCCTTTACTTTGTGCTTCTTCATGTCTTCAACCTATAAAGATAAACTAGTTAATTGATTCAAAATCTGACTCATACCTGGACTAGATTCTCCTATAGGGGTTGCTTCTAGTTTCATGGAAATATTTAATGCCTCAGCCTACGAAGCGACCTTTTGTTTCATCAGATGAAATCTAATATGTGGCAAGAGGGCAGCGATGAACCATTCCTTATGTTGTTCATCTGGAATCGAAAAACTTAAGTGACATGTCAAGGTCTTAAACCTTTGATCAAATTCCCAAACAGGTTCAATCACCTTCTGCTTGATTTCCTGCAATTTGTAATGCACTGCGACTTTGACTTAGGCTTCTTGAAATCTACACTCAACATAGTCTTAATGTCATTCAGTGGCATAGGTTGTATAGATCCTGTAACAAATTTCATATACCAACTCAATGCATGATCCCTCAAGGTCATACCAAACTGAGCTCTCTTAACAGATTCATTGGTGACTTGCTTAATGATCCATACAACTTCGCATAAAAACCAATGTTGGTCAGGATCCTCAGATCCATATCCTCTAAAAATGGGTAACCTTATTTCATCTGCCATGGATCTTCCTTGTTTTCTTGACTGAGTATGTACTAAACTGCTTGTAATAGTACTTTGAGTGATCTGATTACTTTGGTTGCTCTAGTTACTTAATGTTGCTAAAACAATAGAGGAGTAGCAATACTTACTTCGACAGTAGGCGTAGTCCCTGAAGTTTCTGGTTCTTCTCAGCGAAGTTCCTCAGCCTCTGCTTCCTCTTCCCTTATGAACTCTAAGTATTATTCGTCTGATCGCCCCGCTTCTTCTCCACTGTAAAAATATTCATCTTGTGCCAATGGCCCGTAGCTCTACTTAAATAAGTTCGCAAGATGAACCTTTCTAAATGATCTCCCACTGCGCATATGTCCAGCCTCTGCGTCACTGTTGCTTTCTGAGTTCTTGAACATTAGCTTTAAAATCCAACTGATTATTGTATCTTCAAGATATTCTTCTCATGCAATAACATCGTAATCTTCAGTTTCAAAAAGTGTAGAAACTTTCCTCTAGGTCCCATGAAGAAATATATCTCTATTGGCTATATGATTCCACTCTGTCAATATACAATTCAGTAATGTATCCTCCAATAGTGCTATCAAACCAGAGATCCACCACTCTAGACATAGCGTTATCGACTCTCTTGACTTTCTTAATCAACGTCGTTGTCCAAACCACAGGTGGTCCTGATGTGATCTCAAACTAGGTGTCTTCTAATCTGTTTAACCACTCATATAACTCCTTATGAACTCCAACAAAGAAAATCTTGTGCACGCCAGTAAAGATGTATGTTCCCAACTAGTCTTATGTGCTAATGCTAGGGTTCTTGTTCTGATCTTCAGTGAAGTCCCTTTCCTGTTCTTCTATGTACTTTTGAATATCTGTCTTTGATGGGAACCACCTTGACATTCCCTCAAGAAGATCTCGGTCCCGGCAATAGAAGCATTTGTTGGAACAGGGACCTACCCAGGGTTCAACTCTAACAACGCACCAACAAACCCTAACTATTGGCCCTTTCAGCAACACCTACAAATAAGATGAAGTCTCACCCGAAGTAGCAATGGGGGGGTTGTAGGACATAGGTGTCTAGAACCAGAGGAACTGCAAGATGATTACAGAATAACAACGCAATATACCCTAGAGATTCTTAATAGTATTCTTCCCAACTTCGCAAAGTTAGTTATATCTTCCTATCTTTAGTAAAGGAAATAATAATGAAATCACAATATAAAAGATAGCAAATAACACAACATCAATCACATAGAATAACGGTATTTACGTGGTTCACCCTCTCTTTAGGGATACGTCCACAGAACTGTTTTTATTGATAAGGTAGATGAAAATACACAGTTCTATATGTGCACTCAGCAGTAGATCCTTCTCTATCTCTCCTCTTTATCTCCCAACCCTGTGCACCCAGCTGCAGAGTTAATCTTCGCACCCAGCTAAAGAATCAGAATACAAGAATGCTCTGAGACACAATACTTTTACATCTCACTCTCTCTATATCAAACACAACAAAAAACATCTCAAGTCTTCTAGACCTCTATTTATCATTCCATGTCTCTTAGAAACCCTAGACCAAAGTCCAGGTGAAAAAACCCTAGGTACAAAAACCCTAGTTACCTAAAACCTAGGTGCCAAAACCCTAGGTCCCCATAACCCAAATTTTAAGGACATCGATGACCTATTCTTCCTTCTTCTCCACGAGGTGCTCCAAATCACCCATTGGTGTCCTCTTCCACTTGCTGACTTTTCCACAATCTATCCTCTTTGTTTTTTTTTCCTCCTTGATCTTCTCTTCCAACAACTTGCTTTCCCTTACTTTGCTCCTTCTTTTATGCTTCTTTAACAACTTCGACCCCTCCTCGGTTTGTCTTCCTTCCGTTCACTTTATACTTTGTCTTTCTTCTTCTTTAATATTTTATTTCTTCCTTAATATATGACCAAGGGCCTGTAGAAATTTTAATACAAATTATGTATTTCCTGGATTCTCCTGATATAACAATTATATGCCATTGTTAAATACAGAATCAATTCTACTAAAATTCTTGCGAAATTTAAAAGACAATCGCCAATTGCAATATCAAGAAGAAAGATCAATCACACATAACACAGATGTTTTACCGGGAAAGCATAAAGATAAAAACCCCACTATCATATATTATGTATATATCATGGATCATGAAACAATCTCATACAAAACTCTAATCCAGTATCTCTCAGTACAATATACAATTGTCTCACATTGTCATACAAAAATTGGCAAATGCATGTGGCAATTTACTACCTCCAGACAACCTGCCTCCTCTGCGCAATCCCTGCTGATGGAAATCCCTGCAATGAATGAATCCCTTGTTCCTGGGCTGCGCATTCCTCATGGGTACATACACTGTGTGTGGTTGCATGAGTGCACTCACTAATGTCACAATTGATAGTGAAATTGTCCCTTTAACCTGTTATCTCAACTGGGTCTCCACTGGATCTGACATGCATGTAGTTAACAGTGGTAAATCTTCAATTGCATGTGAGATCACTAATTGTGAATTAATTAATAATTAATTCACCGATCTCTCACTAGTGTAAGTTCAATTACAACTAGTACAACTGAGCTTAACTCACTTAACTGAGTTAAACTACTTCACAACTCACATAACTACACATCCAACTCTGTTACAACTTTGAATCACTCAGTTACAACTAATTCAACTTGCATGTCCCGCCAGTCAACCTTTGAACTCGAATTTCCTATAGATTATTGATTTGCCACTTTAGTTAACTATTTCCAAGTGCTCATTGAGAATAGACTAATATTTATTGTCCAACTATTATTAAGGGATAATAATAGTCGACATACATCTATAAATAGTGTTGATTAAGGTTGGTTGTCATTGATGTCAACCCTTGAAGAAAGCCTCGTAACACAAAGGTTTAGGTAATGGACCCAATATTGTTTGATGTAAATATGACTCATTATTGTTTTTTCATGGTTGATAAGAAGTAAATATGGATGAACTCCAAAGTGGTCCTCTTATGGTGAAAGCCCTCACGGGAAGACGCTTTGTGGAGTAAGAGGACCCATGATTAATTGTGGAATAATGAGATGAAGGAAAGTGAATTTGTCAGGGAAAATATCCTATATGGATATTTCTTTTCATGTCATTTCCGGTGGTATGTGGAACGTCACATAATTCCTCATGGTTAGAGAGTTATGGCCATGAGAAGTTGGAGATCTCAGGTTTGGGTAATGGACCCAAGTTTGTTTGATGGGTAACGGTATGAGTTATGATATATTTTCTGATAATACTATTCTATATGGATATTACATGTCATGCAATTTCTAATGGTATGTAGAACGTCACATAACTCCTCGCAGTTTGAGAGTTATTCCCTTACGAAGTTGGAGGACCCTCATATGTCATCTAGAAGCCCCAAAAGGTCAAAGTAATCAAAGTGGTTTAAGAGATTTTAAAAGGTAAATAATAAAGTGA
>ML789938.1:339661-351167 GCA_009831015.1 Picea engelmannii
GATGTTGGTACATATTGATGAGTCATAGTTGATGAGTAGTTGACACATGATTGGTACATACTTGGTACATGGTTGGATGCACTTTTTTATGGTACATGTTGATTACAGGTTGGTGCATGGTTGATGCACTTGTTTATGGTACAAGTTGATTACAGATTGAGGTACAGGTTGATGCATGGTTCAGATTTATTGGTACAGGTTTACAATGGCATATATCACAATGATAGTGTGATAGTGGTTCCATCATTCTACTTCTACTTCAGGGTGGCAGGAAGGGGAAAGGACAGGTGGTTGTAGCCGGAGAACATTGGGGGTTGTAGCCTCCTTCTGGTTGTAGCCAGAGAATTGGGAAGTTGGAGCTTCCCTCAAATTGTAGCCTGAGAAACTAGGGGGTTGGAGCCTCCTTCCAGTTGCAGCTGGAAAACAAAGGAAGTTGGTGCTTCCAATGAAGGTAATTCTTCAAGACATATAGGAAAAAGCATTCTGTGGTTTTCTCCCAATTTGGGTTTCCACATAAAACACTGGTGTATTGTGTATGTGTGTGATTGTTTATTTCTTACTGCTCATTATTGGATAATAATTCTACATTGATATAACATTTGAAGAAAAATGATTATAATTACGCTATTACTGATTCACCCCCCCTCTCAGTAATCCAAAAAATAGAATTCGCTCACCATCTATAAATAGAATTTGCTCATCATCTAAAAATAGACTTCCACCTAAAAATAGCTTGAGACTCCATCCTAATGTAGGTTCATAATTTTCACTAGGATATTCTTGTTGAATCTCAACACTCCCTCTGAACAAGAAAGGGATTATCTTTCACCCCGATCATGTCTCTATGGTATTCAGATTTTCTCCTGGTGAGCGCCTTCGTCAGAATGTCGGTATCCTGATATTCCGTAGGAATGTACTGAAGCAACATGATCTTCCGCTGCACACAATCTCTGATATGATGATACCAGATATCTATATGCTTATATTTATTATGAAACAAAATATTAATCGAGAGTTTAATGCAACTTTGATTATCACAATGAATCATTGTCGGATCTAAATGAGAACCAAACAAACCAACCAATATCTTTCTCATCTAGATAGCCTCACATGCAGCTTGACTCGCTGCCATGTATTCCACTTCCATTGCACTGAGTGCCACAGATCTCTACTTCCTGGTGTACCAAGAAACAGTTGTAGATCTGATACTAAATATCCCCCCCGATGTGCTATGTTTGTCCATTGGGCTTCTCGCCCAATCTACATCCTTGAAGCCATGCAACTTCACCTCATCCATCTATCTGTACCATAAGCCATACTCAGATGTGCCCCTTAGGTATCTTAGGACATGCTTACTCGCCTTCCAAAAGAGCTTGGTAGGCTTAACCATCGCTTGACTCAGCTGGTTAACCGCATAGCAAATGTCTGGTCTCATGTTCACTAGATACATTAGCAAACCCACTAACTGTCGATAGACAGTAGCATCCACTACCTCTCCAGAAGTGGCATCCTCTTTCCTCCAATTTCCTGGAAGAGGAGTATCCATGGGTTTGCATCCCTCCATGTGAAACTTACCCAATATCTCCCTTGCATACTTGCCTTGAGACACAAAAAGTTCACCATCTCGCTGCCATATTTCCAATCTAAGGAAATAATGAAGAAGGCCCATATCCTTCATCTTGAACTCCTTTACAAGGTCCTCCTTGCATGAGTGTATCAGCTGCTCATCACCAGTCAGTATTAAATCATCAACATAAAGAACAATGATTAAAAGCTTACCCTCCACCACAATTTGGTATAGGTTTTCATCCGCTTCACTTTTGGTGAAGCCCAGTGTGGTGAAATAGTTTTCTATCCGAGTGTACGAAGCACGGGGTTCTTTCTTCAACCCATATAATGCTCTTTTGAGTCGGAACACATGTGACTCGCTACTAAAGATCTCAAATCCTTCAGGCTTCTCTATGTACACTTCTTCCTCAATGATCTGCGCTGAGAGTGAAAAGATGGATCTTATGGAAGAGTACCTTGCGACAGGCGCAAAGGTCTCATCATAATCTATCCCCTCAATCTGTGAGAAGCCCCGAGCCACAAATCTAGCCTTGTGTTTATCCACACTCCCATCAACAGCTTGCTTTACCTTGTAGATCCATCTTGAACCTACCACTGATTTGTCGACCTGTCTTGGGAGAATTTCCCATGCACTATTTTTGACAATGGACTCATACTCCTCCACCATTGCATCAACCCAAGTGGGATCCTGCACTGCTTCCTGAAAGGAATATGGTTCAGTCATAATATATTTTCTCATGAGAGCCATGTATCCAGTAAATCAATCATGAGATTGTCTCTATCTGCACTGTGAAGTAGGGGCTCCTACATTTTGTGCAACATCTAGTCTCAATCTATCAGCTTCTGTGGTGCGCTTTCTGCCATTTATGATGGATGACTCTACATGAGTGGCTTCCTCCACTCCATGAACATCCTCATGTGGTTTATCCACATCTTTAGACTCATCTTTGGGAACCAACAATTCCTCCTCTGCATGCAAGTCTAGCTCCCTCTCAAGCGACAACTGCATGGCTTTCCCCTCATCGAATTTTATATCCCGTCGCATAACAGTCACCTTAATGTTAGGAAAATACACACGATAATTATGGGGTGTTTCTGTGTACCCCACAAATATCCCAACTTCAACAGTCAGCTCCAGCTTCTTCCTAGCATTCTTGGTCACATGCACATAAACAGATGAGCCAAAAATCTTAAAATGAGAAACATCAGTTTTCTTACCAGTGAAATATTCTTCAGGTGTACTCATGCCAAGTACTCTATGAGCAAAACGGTTTTGCACATAAACCATAGTGTTGCATGCTTCCACCCACAAGTGCATTAGTAGGCCCTGATCATGCAACATCGCTCGTGTTGCACCCACGATCGTTCTGTTCTTCCTCTCTGTGACCCCATTTTGATGGGGGTTATGAGGCACTATGAGTTCTCTTTGAATTCCTTCTTTATTGTAGAAGTATTTGAATTTGTTAGAGATATATTCTCCACCATTATCGCTCCTCAAAGCCTTCACTTGCTTCCCTGACTCTTTCTCCACCAATGATTTAAACTCACAGAACTTTGAGAATGTTTGATCCTTCCTCTGCATGAAGAAGATCCAACATTTACGAGAAAATTCATCAACAAAAATAACATAATACTTATGTTTTGTTGTTGAAGCAACCGAGAATTGTCCACACACGTCTGTGTGAATTCTCTCTAGGATCACCGAAGCATGGTTCTCCTTTTCATGAAAGGTGGACTTTACATACTTCCCCATGGTGCAACCCATTCACTGATCTAACTGAGAAAGTGTTCCCATTGGAATTCCAGTAGATATTTGTTGCATGATTTTCAAGGCTCCATGATGAAGATGGCCCAATCGCCTGTGCCATAATTCGCCCACATCCCGGCTCACAATTTTTTCTGCCTTTCCCATCATGGCAGCGCAACCATCTACCTCCAGCTTGTAGATATTCTTAACTCGAATCCCTATCTTCTTGACTTGACCTGTTGTTTTATGTCACAGGAAGGATTTTCCATCGCTGAAAACAACATCATAGCCTCTGTCCTCCAACATTGCGACTGAGACCAAATTTTTCTTCAGACCTGGAACATGCATGACATATTTCAATTGAAATGGTTTACCTAAATGGTAATGGTACCATTTCCAGTCACACTATATCGCCCATCGTCGCCCATCTCAATATGCATTTTGAGATCTTTCTCCTCCAAGTCACTGAAAAGCTCCTTATCTCCCGTCATGTGGAAGGAAGCGCCACTATCCAAATACCACACCGATCCCAATGTACTTTATTCCATGCATGCGATCAAGGAGAAGTCAAGTTCAAATTGCGAGACAAGGGGATCACCAACTACAGCTCCAACAACCTTCTTTTTCTTCTTCTTCTGCAGACAGTTAGTAGCGAGATGTCCATGTTTGTGACAGTGAAAACACTTCACTTTAGACAAATCCAGCTTCTTGCCTTTAGACTCGGATTTTGACTGGACTTTCCTCCCCTTCCCTTTCCTTGCATTGGAAGCCAAAGCACAATCCTCTTCATCATCATGCTTTGATGAAGAGCCATCTCTAGTGTTCCGCCTGAACCCCTCCTGCACTAGATCCAACCATAGTCGTTCCCAATCTGGCAATTTTTCCCTTCCATTGACAGAGTCTTAATAACTATGCCAACTCTTGGGAAGTCCTAGGAGAGCCAAGATCACCAAATCATCATCAATGACTGCTATTCCCACACTCCCCAGCTCATCCCGACATTGGACAAACTTCGTGATATATTTTGGAATGGAGTCACCCTTCTCCATCTCGATCTTCCTGAGTTTATCTTTGAGCACCAATTTCCTATGGTCGTTGTTTTTTTGGAATAGATCCATCAAAGTATTCCACATTGCATATGGTGTGACTCTCCCATGGAGGCTTGAGACAATATGGTCTTGTACTCCCTCTAATAGGATCCTCCTCGCCTTTGCCACTTTCTTTTTCCATGCATCAAGATTTGCAGCATCTGGCTTAGGAACATCTTTGTCAATGAATTCCTTCAAGCCATTGTCTTCGAGTACTACCTCCACCCTGTCCTTCCAAGAAATGTAGTTCAATCTTCCCTCGAGTGCATACTCTAACCTCAAGCCATTGAAATCCATTTCGATCTTGAAGCAGTTGTAGCACCGAGAAAGTCTTTCTCCAAATTCGAATTCTATCCAATCACAAACTCAGCTTTTGCAATCTCCTATGCTCTGATACCATGTCGAAATTTTAATACAAATTATGTATTTCCTAGATTCTCTTGATATAACAATTATATGCCATTGTTAAATACAAAATCACTTCTACTAAAATTCTTACAGAATTTAAAACACGATCGCCAATTGCAATATCAAGAAGAAATATCAATCACACATAACACAGATGTTTTACCGAGAAATCATAACGCTAAAACCCCCACTATCATATATTATGTATATATCATGGATCATGAAACAATCTCATACAAAACTCTAATCCAAGAGCTCTCAGTACAATATACAATCGTCTCACACTGTCATACAAAAATTGGCAAATGCAAGTGCCAATTTACTGCCTCCAGACAACCTGACTCCTCTACGCAATCCCTGCTGATGGAAATCCCTGCAATGAATGAATCCCTCTTGCCTGGGTTGCGCATTCCTAATGGGCACATCCACTGTGTGTGTGTTTTCATGAGTGCACTCACTAATGTCACAATTGATAGTCAAACTGTCCCTTTCACCTGTTATCTCAACTGGGTCTCCACTTGATCTGACATGCATGTAGTTAACAGTGGTAAATCTTTAGTTGCATGTGAGATCACTAATTGTGAATTAATTAATAATTAATTCACTAATATCTCACTAGTGTAAGTTCAGTTACAACTAGTACAAATGAGCTTAACTCACTTAACTGAGTTAAACTACTTCACAACTCACATAACTACACATCCAACTCTGTTACAACTTCGAATCATGCAATTACAACCAATTTGACTTGCTTTTCCCACCAGTCAACCTTTGAACTCAAATTTCCTATAGCTAACTGATTTTCCACTTCAAATAACTATTTCCAAGTGCTCATTGAGAATACACTGATATTTATTGTCTAACTATTATTAAGGGATAATAATAGTCGACATACATCTATAAATAGAATTCGCTCACCATCTATAAATAGACATCATCTATAAATAGAATTTTCTCATCATCTAAAAATAGACTTCCACCTAAAAATAGCCTTAGGCTCCATCCTAGTGTAGGTGCGTAATTTTCACTAGGATCTTCTTGTTGAATCTCAACAGGGCCAACACTCTTTGACAGTTGGAATTCCATGTAGCATAGTGTCATCAACAAATTGTTGGTGTGTGGTTGTGGGGTTGTCTTCATGCCGATGAAGACCTTTTATAGTTCTTTCTGTGGTTGCAACTTTGATAGATCTACTCAAACCTTCCATCATGAGTATGAACAAGAAAGTGGATAATGGATCCCCTTGTCGAAGACCCCTAGAAGGGTGGAAAGGTTTTGTAGGGGCTCCATTAACCAGAATTGAGAAGCTAGTCGTGGACACCAGAATCATTACCCATTGTATCCAATGATTATCAAAGCTATAGGCTTCCATCGTTTTTTCCATATAATGTCAGCTTAGTTTATCATATGCTTTGGAAAAATCTAGTTGCATTATCATGCCTGTTTTTTTCCTACTTTTCAATGAGTTGATTATTTCATGAGCTTGAATAATGTTGTCTAAAAATTTCATGCCTTCCATGAAGCCTGAATGTTCCTTTGAGATCAAAATGGATAGGAGGGGTTTCAATCTTTTTTCAATAACCTTGGAGATTATCGCATACACCACATTGCAAAGAGTTGTCGGTCTAAATAGATCCAGAGTTGTAGATTCATTTTCTTTGGGGATCAAGGTGATGAAAGTTTAATTTAGAGCTTTAAGGATAGAAGAAGAGCATCTTGAATCCTCCACAATACCATAGATATCTTGTTTTACCACATCCTAGTAGGCTTTGAATAAGTCCATTGTGAAGCCATTAGGTCACGGGGCCTTTCTATTTGGCATCTCTTGAACAGGTTGGTCAACCTCCTCTAGCGAGGTTGGTTTTCTTAAATTTTGATTATGTTCCTCTATAACCAATCTAGGAATATGCCTCAAAATTCTTTGTATAGCCTCCAATCGATCTATGTTGGGTTCTCTATCTATATCCTGAAAGCGGTGAATGAGAGCATTTTCAATTTCATGGTGAGATTCTAGATCTATGCCTTCATGGTCTCGTATTTTCAAGATTATATTATGATTCATGTGTGTTATTGTTGACTTGTGGAAGAACTTTGTGTTTTTCTCCCCTTCCTTTAACCATTGAACTTTGAATTTTTGTCTCCATAATATTTCCTCTTGCTTACATATTTTCTCCCATTCATGATGAAGTTGGTTCTCCTCCACTTTTCTCTCCTCATTGTAGCCTTCTTGAATGCATAATTCCTTAAGCTAGCCCATCTTTTCTTCTAAATATTTTTTTTCTTGACCAATGTCCCCAAAGACTTCTTGATTCCATTGTTTTAATTTTTTCTTTACATGTTTCGATCTGCCTTGAATTCTAAACATTTTGTTCCCTTGTTCTTGGATGTCCTTTGTCCACCATAGCTTGATACTCTCCTGGAAAGTTGGGTGGTTCATCCAAAAACTCTCAAATCGGAATGGCCTATTTTTTGGGGTCCCTTGGAAGTTTGCCTCTAACAGAACTGACCAATTATTTGAGCCCCCCCATGGAAGGATGCTTCCTTCCATGCCAATACCTTGCATTAAAATAGATTCTGAGATTAAAAATATATCTAACCTCAATGCTACCTGGTTATGCAAGGTTCTCTTATTATTCCAAGTAAAAATTCCATTACTAGTTTTGATGTCTACTAGGTTTGTTTTTTCTATAAAGGATGAGAATACCTCAACATCTCTATCCAATATTCGAACCCCCCCTTTGTTCTCAGCCAAGGTAACAATTATGTTGAAATATCCTGCTAAAATCCATTGAGAATTCATATTTCGATATCTGAGGTTTTCTAAGGCTATCATCATTATTTTCTTATCATCCAGGAGTTGGGGGCCATACACATTGGTGAACATGACCTTGTCTGGACTCCTTATAACTTGCAAATACACTGATAAATAATAACTTGTATCTTCTTTCGAAATCAGGTCAACTTTTTGTGGGTTCCACAAGGTGAGAATGCCCTCGACAAAGTTTTGACTCCTGTGTTTGATTCCTCTGGACTTTGCCTCCTCCCTCATTAGGAAGAGATACTGAAAGTGATCCAGTTGGTCCAGAGGGATGGTTTCCATACATTTTTTTTTCCATTGGTCCAAAATATTTGGAAGGTCAATCCCTTCCCTTTCCACGATGTTGCGAATATCTGGATCCTCTATTTCAACCTCACTAGGTGTCATTTGTTAATCTCCACCCCCTTCCTGCATTGGGGTGTTTACGAAAGGATTTCGGTCTCATGTCGATCCATTGTAGTTATTGGTGGTGTCATGAGTTGGTTGATTCTCCATTGGCTTATTTTCCTCCTTCCTTCTAGTATCCTTCTCCCCTTGCTTCTTCTGGTCTGTGTCTCTGACCTGAGTTTGGTTCTCCACCAGGCCTTCAAAAATGTTCTTTGTTTATGGAGTGCCTACTAGGCGGGTTTTATTTTGTCGTCTATTTCCTTTAACTTTGTAATTTGGCCAAACAGAACCTTCTTCATTTTGGGGTTGTTTTGTTTTTTCTTGCTCCATTGTTTTATTTAGCAATCATTCCTTGAATAAATTCCCATGTTCGTGGCATATCCTACATATAAACGAGATATTTTCATAATCAATGTTTTGGATCCATTCCTCATCCCTAAATTCCAAGCATATTTCTTCTAGGAGTGCACTCGAGACATCCATATCAATACAAATGCCTTGATAAATTTTCCTAGTTTATTCCCTATTTCCTTGAAGGTGGTAGGTAGCCAATAGTCTAAAGGTAGAGAATAAAGTCTGATTCATACTAGCACACACTTGAAAGTCTCCTTTTTCGAGGAGAAATTTTATTTCCAGGGTCGCATATAAATCTCGACTAAGGCATGAAAGTAGGGACCTCCTTCAAAAACCTTGTCTATGTCCTCTAGATTCATGAAGACAGTTGTGAAAAAACCTTTTGATCCTAGGTGTAGGCCCACCTCTTTGCATGGTTTCCAATGGTATTTGATCCATCTTCGTAGGACCTTTTTGGTTGGCCATAGGCCCATAAACTTGCAGATCAAGGCATGCGCCCTCATCTGATCTCTATATTCTTGTGTCTGTGGATATTCTAGAACAAATTTTGGGATCATTGTCATTTTTGGCTTGCATGCATTGTTCCCGCCCATTCCCATTGGATGTGTTGGGTCTGTCACATTTATTTAGTTCTCACTATTCTCTTCTCCAACTTGTCCTCTTTTCTCGTGCCTATCCTCTCTATGCAACTCTAACGCAGACCCAGATGCCCCTGATTGTGGTTCCTTGAAGCACCCCCGCGCGGGCCTTTCCTTCTGTCTACCACAACTTTCTGGTAGGAGGGATCCCCACTCCCTCCCCCTTTGGTGACCATGTTGCTCACTGAAAACCCTAAAACCTGTAGAAACTATGATCGCTAATCATACCTTCACTCCTAACTGAAAAGTAATTACATCATATCATTCATTAATAATGTTACACTAAATTTAAAGAGTTATATTACAATTTTGGATAGAGCATAAATGTAAAATCTAAAAAGTTAACAACTAATCCTCAAAAAGTTTGGTGATGTGAACATAGTGAATGGATTTTAGATGGAAATTTGAATTCCCTATTTTCTTAAAATATAAAATAAAACTATATTAAATTTGTCTTTACTTTATTTTACATTTGGAATCTTATTTTTAATAAAAATAAATTAAGATAAAAAGTAAGAAAACAAAAATAGAGTAAGAGAAAATATAATATTTTATGATATCTTTAAAAATAGATTATACATCACATACAACATATGTGAATATGGAGTATAATTTCAATATAGATAATAGAGATTAGTTACGTACTAAATTTTTAAAGAATATCAAAACCTCCCCCAAATACTTCAATACATTTATACATCCAATTCGTGTGTCCCTTCAATAATGACTACATGATCTCTATATACACATATTCATACATTGCACATGTGATCTCTTTATTACACTAACCACTATTACATATATATTTACTCAATTGCATATACATTTAACCCCATATCCATGCAACAATTTGACTGATAAATTCTACGGATGTATACATACCCTAACCTCCAAGGATATATATATATAACCTTGGAGGTTAGGGTATATATACCTCTGTAGACTTTAAGAGTCAAATCGTTGCATGGAGGGGTCCCTTGTCCCACAAACAAGGGAGTCTCATACACCAATTTGATGTTTGGCTTGGCCATGACCTAAAAAATAGATTATATAAATATATATATATATATATATTTTAAAGTCATGTTATTTTTTTTTATTTTTTTGAGAATTTTTTAATTATTTTTTCCTCCTCCTTGAGTGGGCCTAATGGTTATGAACATGTGTTTCCTCCTCTAAGGTCACAGGTTCAAATCCAGAAGGGGGTAGGGTATGTACACCTTTGTAGGCTTTAGTAGTCAAATTGTTGCACATAGGG
This sequence comes from Picea engelmannii, assembly GCA_009831015.1. Lineage (NCBI taxonomy): Eukaryota > Viridiplantae > Streptophyta > Pinopsida > Pinales > Pinaceae > Picea > Picea engelmannii. Next base: position 349,929 of record ML789938.1, read on the forward strand.
GGTCCCTTGTCACACAAACAATGGGGCCTCATACACCAATTTGTTGTTTGGCTTGGCCATGACCTTAAAATTAGACTATTATTATATTTTTTTTTGTTTTCTAGTGTGTTCGTTACTTGCAGGACTAGCCTGTGGTCTAAGAAACCATGACCCATGGGCATCTAAGCCATCAAAATCACCCAGGGCTCACACCCAGCCTAGGCCACACCAACCCTTGACATGGATATATTTTTTTGGGTGTCTCCTCCAAACTATTGCAAGTTCCGAACCTTGGCCTCTTTACAAAATGAAACCCTCGAAACCCAATCACACTAGCGAACTTTGAAAATTATTATTATTATTATTATTATTATTAATTTCACTTTAAAAGTAGTATTTTTAACATGGTTTTCCATGGTTTTGTTGTTGTTGTTTTCTTTAATGGTTTTGTTTAAAACAATATTGACCTTTTAGGGTTTGATTTAAAAAATGTTGTAATTTTAAGTTAAAAAAGGTTATGTTGGTAACACCTCTTTTTTATTTGGAAGTTGATTTTAATATTTTGGTTGTAATGGTATTAGTTTTAATAAGATGGTTCCAAACAAGTTGTAAATTTAACTTTGAAAAAAAATGGCGATAACAGTTACTCCTCTCTTCAATTTTAGGGTTGATTTTAAACAAAGTTAAAAAAAATAAAAAATAAAAACATGTGTAAAAATACAAAATATATACAATTAAAAAAATAAAAAACAAACATATAAAAAAACAATTAAAAATAAGTAAATATTAAACAAAATAAAAGAATAAAAATAAATAAATATTAAATAAAAATTTTATAAAAAGTTTAATTAAACTTCGCACTCCCATCTCTTGGAAAAGTCATTGGTCGCTCCTTTGAGCAGCAAGAGGGAGACTGCCCCCACCCCCCATAGCCACATCCAAAGCCGCCACTTTGAATGTGGTCATGGGGGATGGGAGTGGTGCCCCCTCCCATCGCTTGAAGGAGTGGCTAGCCACTCCGATGAGCGTTTTTTTTTTCATTTTAAATATGTTTTTCCAATAATTTTTTAAATTAATTTGTTTTTTTTTATTATTATATATTTAGGTTTTGTTTTTTAATAATTTTATTTTAATTTTTTAAATGTTTATTTATTTATAATAGTAATTTGTATATATATTTCTAATTTTTTTTTTAAACATTTTTTTTTAATATATTTGACATTTTTTTTAATTCTCCCTTTTAAAAAAAATCTCATTTAA
>ML789938.1:359366-412769 GCA_009831015.1 Picea engelmannii
TGGGGCTAAAAGGAATGGGAAGAAGTTTCACCTTCAGTCTTTGTATGTGCATCAGGAAAAGAGTCATCGGTAGGGATCTTGAGTTTGGTGCAGAGTGATGCAAAGACAGATTCAAGCTGGGTGGTCAGTTCATGTTTGACTTCTTCCATTGTGGACTGTACGGATACATTTACAGATGCCTTTATGGTGGTATTGATGGATGTATCATGGGAGGCAATAGTAGCACTGAGTTGTTGCACTTCTTGTTGGGTCTCGAGGAAACTAGATTGCAAGGTGTTGAAGCAAGACTCCAGTTCTTGGCTATGGGTATGGGCCATGAGGATGGGTGAAATAAAAGGGGAGCGGGTGGGGTCAGAAATTTTTTCAGAAAAATGATATGGATGAATGTGATAAGGGAGAAGAGATGAATCTAATGGAATAGGTCTCAAATAATGGTGAAAAAATTTCCAGACTTTTTTATTTTTTTTACAACTGCGGGGTTATACTTTGGTCTGAAGAATGTTGCAATGTTGAAATCCCCAAATTCTTAACTAGAAAGAAATGTGTATTTACTTGGCAACCCGAACACAGATGCACGACAATAGATCTCGCCGATTTAATTTGTTTATGTTTATGTATATGTTCCCCAAGCGTTAGGTATTCAAGGGTTCTACAGACAAGGATTTGCCCTGTGCTATAGCTCTTTGATATACGTGTGGAGTCCAATAGTAGTACTCGGCCCAATATCTCAGGGCACTAACTAAGGAGGATAGACCATACCCTTAGCCGTACTACCTGAGTACCCATGTACTAGAGAGTATCTTCCCGAGTGTTGTTCTCGATGACACTATAGCAGTCCGGTGGCCAATAGGTTTATCTAAAGAGGGCTTAAGGAAATCTAGGTCGATCCGTACACAAGTGTTGTCTGATGCGCTACCACTTGAAGGGGTACCAACAGGGGTTACAAGGGTGGCCAATAGATGTGCGCTTAAGAACCACTTGTATTTCCTGCGTGTATGAATCCCTAAACCGTGGGTTTATGCGCGTAATGATAGATCTCTATGGCTTAAAGATGTTGGAATACGTCTCTACCCTGGAAAAAAAAATACCCACAATTTCTGCCAAGGAAAGTGCTCTGATACCATATGCAAGATACCAGATATATAAAATATGCAGAATAGAAATAAAATGCTAGAAATGCCAGAATAATAGTAAAATATCCAACATAATCTCCACAATAACACAGAAATGATATAAGAACAACAATAGAAATAGCACTTTGATTCAGAAAGCAATGTTCACAGGCCTCTTCGAGGGGGCAACCTCCAATCGAGCAATGCTCTATTACAATAATCTCCAAGCTAGGGTTTTCATACCCTCAACCCTTATTTATACTAAATATGTCTATTAAGAGAAGCATCTAGAGGAAGATCCTTCTAGAAGTGGAAGCTTCTATTAGGTCTTCTTACATCCACCTTATTCTATTTTATTGAAAAGCCTTATTAATATTGACCTTTATTACATCTGAATACATTGATCTACCTATGTGCGGGTTAGGACCTTAACAATGCCTCATTCTTATCCAAGGCATCCATTTCTTCAACCATGGCCTTCTTCTAGAGTTTACTATCCTCTGAATTCACTGCTTCCCTGACAATTCTGGGATCATCATCAGTAATGGATAAAGAAAAATTTGAACGAAAATCAGGTGGAATATACCTTTTTGGTTGTCTTTTATCTCTCACTGATCTCCTCAATATTGGGGTATGAGGTTCTTCTTCTTCTTCTACTACTTCCTCTTCTTCAGATGATTTAGATTTTGCATCATCCAACTCAAGCTCTATTTTCTCAAGTTCATCTTGCGTTGGTAGGAATTCCTGTTTGGACACATCTTTTACCTCTCTGAACAGAACATCTTGACTGTAAACAGTCTTCTTGGTTTCTGGGTTCCAAAGTTTATAACCTTTCACACCATCTTTATAACCAATAAAGATACACTTTTCAGCCTTTTTATCCATCTTACTCCTATTTTCCTTTGGCACATGTACATAAGCATCACAACCAAACACTCTAAGATGTTGAAGAGAGGGTTTCTTTCCAGACCATACCTTGTGTGGAGTTTTATCGTCCAATGTTGATGAAGGTGATCGATTGACCAGGTAACATGTTGTACCCACTGCCTCTACCCAGAATTATTGTCCTAACCCGGCACCGCTGAGCATGCTCCTTGCTTTTTCCTTCAGTGTCCTATTCATCCTTTCTGCAACTCCATTCTGCTGAGGAGTGTATGGAGTAGTCTTCTGCCTTGCTATACCACACTTCTTATAGAATTATTCAAATTCATTTTCGCAGAATTCTCCACCATTATCTGTTCTCAATACCTTTATTTTCTTCTCTGTCTAATTTTCTATCAGAGCCTTAAACTCTTTAAATCTATCAAATACCTCAGATTTCTTTCTAAGAAAATAAACCCATGTGTTCCTTGAAAAATCATCTATGAATGAAACATAATACATAGATTTACCTAGGGATGGAACAGGAACAGGTCCAAACACATCACTATGTATCAACTCTTAGATCCCCTTTGCTCTTGTAGCACCAGATGGGAATCTTACTCGATTTTGTTTACCATATATGCAATGTTCACATAAATCAAAATCCAGAGTGCAATTAGACATACCTTCAACCATACCTTTACCGTGTAGTGTTCGAAGGCCCTTTTCTCCAATATGTCCCAGTCTTTGATGCCACAGCATGGTCTTCTTTTCAAGGACGATATTGGTCTTGTATTGTTTATTTGTTTGCTCAAGGACAACAGAACTGTTACACCCATTAGTATAAGTACTTCCCAACAACTTGTACAGAGTTCCACACCGAACTCCCCTCATCAACACCATTTCTCCTCGTACCATCTTGCAAGTGTTCTTTCCAAATACAGTATCCACTCTTGCATCATCCATCTTGCTTATAGATATTATGCTCCTGGCTAGTTTTGGAATGTGAAGAACCCCAGGGAGAGTTCTAATCCTTCCATCTTTTAGCAGCAACTTAACCCTTCCACGTCCCAAGATTTTTGTTGTTGAGACATCTCTCAGGAATACATCACCACCATCATATTTTTCATATTCAAAGAACCACTCCTTGTGAGGATTCATATGGTATGACGCACCTGAGTCGATCAACCATACATCACGATCTACATGTGTACTTGTAGATGCTAAGTAAACATCACCTCCTTCTTCAGTGGAGGTTTTCACCTTTGTGGAAGAGGTACTATCAGATCCCTTTGGTTTTTCAACCTTCTTAGACTTGCAATCTTTCTTATAATGCCCTGTTTTACCACACTTCCAACATTTCCTCAAATATTTTCCTGGAGACTTAGATCTACTTGTAGATTTAGATATCCACCCCAAAGGCTTACCAGGGTTCCTGTCTTGGGTACGCCCTCTTACAAATAAAGCATCTGTGTTGTGACCATCCATGCTTTTTCACCTCATCTCTTCAGATAACAAGGATGCAACTACATCCTCATACTTCAATGTAGATTGAGTGGTACTACCTATTTATACAACCAGATTATCCCAAGAGTCTGGAAAAGAACATAACAAAGTAATACACTTATCTTCTTCTGTAATCATAATATTAACAGAGCCAAGTTGACTTACCAGAGTATTAAAGGCATTCAGATGTTTTGTCACAGAATCTCCATCTTCCATCCTAATATGATACAACTTCTTTCGAAAAAACAACTTGTTTACCAGGGACTTTGATTGATACAAATTCCCCAACTTATCCCATAGTTCCCTGGCTATAAATTCTCCTAAGACAATCAACAACACTGAATCTGCCAGGCAGAGTTGAATAGTACTCCTTGCTCTCCTGTCCAACTTCTCCCAATATTCCTTCGACATACCATTAGGTGGTGTACTGGTAGTTTGTGTACTGGTAGGTTGTGTACCAGTAGCCTGTGTGCTAGTAGACAGTGTACTAGTAGGATGTGTACCAGGATCCACAGCAATCCATTGTTATTTGTCTATAAGAGGGTCCTCCATTTTCAGCTTCCATAGCTCAAAGTTTTTACTGTTGAACTTCTCTATCTCGATTCTATAAGAACTCGCCATTCCTATTTCTGTACTCGAATCTCCACTGCAAAAGCTCCCACTAAACCTAGGTTTATCACAAACCCAAGATAAACTTGATCTATCAAGACTGAGCCAAACCCTCAACAACAAAGGTGTCCCTCTGAAGCCAAAAACGAGCTCTGATAACACATGAAAGTTTTAAACCTGTGAAGTAAAGCAATGCATATAGATTCTTAAGAAAAACAGAAATTAATCAATGGCTCATTCACATAGTACACAGAGATTTATATCGGAAACCCTCAACCGGGAAAACCTTTCTTATATTCATTATATAGAATTTCACCATTCACTATACAATATATATACAATGTTTTTAGGTATTCCATAGATACCAAAACCCTAATCCCTTAATCCGGGATTAATTTACAAAACCGCCAAAAATATCAAAAACCACCCAGAAACAAATTTTGGGGCACTGCCCTGGGCTACCGCCCGTTGTCGAACGTTGCACGTAACCAGGGGGGGCATACCTGCCCCCCCCCTGGGACCCCCCTAGGAAATCTCCTGGTGCACAAGGTATAGGAAGAGCACTAGTACGAGGGATCGTTAGACACAGTTGTCATATCTGACGCGCCCACACACACACATGCAAAGAATATAACACATACCCAACAATGATGCATCTACATTTGGACCCTCTAACTTTGATTTGATTTTTTATTTATTTTGGGAATGTTTGCAAAATGTTTAAAAGGAATTTTTGACACATAGGTTTGTTATTGATTTCATGTCATAGGTGCGTAAATTTGTTCACTATTGAACCTTGTAACACTCGCATGCAAAGCAAGTGGAACCTGCAACCTTGTTTGTTCATTTTACTTTTGAATGTATAATTTATGTATATTATGATTCATAAAATTTCTATTGATGGAGTTTGTAACACCCCATTTTTAATCCCTTGATTATATGTAATTAATCGTGAATAATGTTTGTCATTCCATGGCATATAAACATTGAAAATGTATTATTTGTTTAATAAAATATGCCACACAAGTGATTGATGGGTGGAGCACCAAAACTGATCTTGATACCACGAGAGGAATTAGTGAGGGGGCATAGAGAGGGGATTCATATTTTAAAGGAACACAACCCACCTTGTTGAACTATGTTGGGGGAAATACCCACAATTTCCCTTTAGCTTGAAGTTGAAGTCAAATATTAAAGAAAGGTACAGTTGGTAGCTGAAGAAATAAATCCCAATGTAAATTCATGGGAGTGAGAATGGTACATCCATGGGGAATCATGGACCACCCCAGCACAACAAGGAAAAATTAGGAATATTCTAGGAGAAGAAAGAGAATCCATGGGTATGTGCAAAAGAGGAACATGGGAAAGAGGTGCACAAGTGGTGCATGAGCCAGAGAACAAAGAAGAGAAAACTAGGAGTGTGTTGCGCTTGCGCTGGGAGAGCTTATGCAGCAGAGGCAGAGATTGTGCAAGAAAATAAACAAGGTAGGATTGGGTAGCAAGGAACCATGAGCAAAAAATAAATGCCTAGACATAATGTGGAGGAATCCATGAGTAAGAGAAAGAGGAATATGCATAGTAGATGGACAAGAACAAAAGCAAGAATATCTTGTGTGTGGCTGGTTTGAAAATTGAACCCAACTTGAGCTAAGAGGGTTGCGGGTTGATATTTGTTCGATAGAAACTGACACTGGAAGGGGAGGGAACCGAGGGATGGTGTTAGTTGTTAAGGGACTCCCTTGTGCAAATGAAATCCAACTGGGAAGGCATTTAGTAAACTTGTGGAGGCCCTAGGCAAGGTGGGTATAGAGGGTTTTCAACCAGTGGTTATGGTGAAGGAGAATGACCTTGATGTCTGAATTGTCTAAGAGTCTGAGGAATCCCATGGTGGTATCATAGCCTGAAACAGGGGTGTCCAAATTGCAAAAGTGTTCACCCACAGTCTGTTGGGTTGGTTGACAGTTGAATAGATAAGTCTCCCTTGTATTCTCTTCTATGCTTTGTAATATATGTAAAAAGTTAGGTAAGCTTGTAAGCTTGGACATTTGATGAAATTGTACAGTCTGTGTAGGAACCTATAAAGAAGAAGGGACATAGTGTGTGCCTTGCATTTCCTGTATAATATTTATTCATCATTCATTTATTTTCCTGTAAGAAGGAAATCAAATCTATATGTTTATGAGAAATTAAATGAATATATGATTTCATATTTCCTGTGTAATGAACATTTTCTCCAGGATTGGCTATATTATTTTGAATGCATAGGTAGATGGAAAGTAGGTTCATGGTTAAATATCTGAGGTCGGATGAAGTTGAGTGAAAGAAATTGTTCACTCAGAGAGTCTGTGGTTTTCCAACGAATTCACCTATGTTTTTAGTCTTGGCAATGACCAAGCTCTATACAGAGGTTAGCCCTGTACAATATCCTTGATACTCAATGTTGGAATATGGGAACAAGTGTTGTTTTCATTCCTTGTTACAAGTGCCTTAGAGGAGGAAATATCAGTGTGTGGGTTGGCATATCCTGTAGAAACTCGAAGTCTTGTTTAATTGGTTTTTAATCCGGATTATTTTTGGCACGAAATGAAAGCAGAGATATAATAAAGAAATGTACAGATATATAATGTATATCCAATAATATAATAGAAATATATCAGAGATGAAACCATAAACATAGAGATACAGTAATACACAATTTTCTATTAATGAGCGAAAACGTACAAAGAATGTAAAAATACAGAGTGAAAGACTCACTAGAATGGTGGCAGCTTATCTCTGAGAAGAGATGTGTCCACTACTCGCATTCACAAGAAGATTATTTTGCAATGAGGCTCCAAAGACATTTTTATCATAAATAAAATCCAGAACCCTAACCCCGGAAGATGAAAAGCCAACAGTTTTGTGGACCCTGTTTTGGGCAGTTTGGTGTATCAACTTCCCAGCGACGTAACTTTGGCATACGATTTCGGTTTGAGGTGCATGATAGCTCGTTGGAAAGGTATCGTCGAGGATATCAATTTAGGGGGGTAAATGAGAGCCTTCAATTATCATTTAGAAACTCGATCCCAAAAAACCTTCATTTAGGCCCTCAAAATGGCCCTGGAAGTTAAAAACTGCTAAAAATAGTAAATTACCAAAATTGCCAGAAAATTGTTTTGAGATAGTTGGAAAATGTGGGTGGACACCAATATCCACCTAGATAAATCCTACCTCCTTAGGAAGAAATTGTATCCATTGTGTTGAGTGCTCGAGGGAGAGGGAAAAGAGTTTGTTGAATCTTCATCTTGATGAGCTGCTTGCCTTGTTGGAGAAGTTGCGCTACTTAGATTATTGAAGTTTGTCACGAACATGTGGTTGGAAGGGTTGGACCTTTCTAACCAGTCTAGCTACATGAGATGCCTATGTGAAGAAGTAATTTTTACACTTTGTTGCAATCTTGTTGACCTACTTCTGTTGGATAAAAGGTGCTTCGACCAAGGTTGTAGTGGTTGCAGTATCCTTTTGTTCACCTTTTGAATAGTTTGTGAAGAAGCTGAATTTTGTAATATGAGATACTACCTTGTGACACTGTTTAGGTGGAATAGTAGTCGGAACTACCTCTAGTATTATGTAGATATGAATCCCTAGAGAAACAATGACACTGTAGGGTCGAGACTCATAAAAAGCATAGCGCTTTCACATATATGGTTGGCCCAAGAGAACATCACAAACATCCAGTGGGGAAACATCACATAATACGTCATCCTTGAAGGGTTGTATGCCATATGACAATAGACATTATTGGTTGACACGGAGATCTCGTCCCTGGTGAAGCCACCCAATGTTGTATGGTTGCATGTGTGGTGTTGTCGACAATCCCAACTGTTTGACAACCTCTGCTGAGATGAGGTTCTTTTGGGTTACGTTATAAACAATAAAATGTAGCGGGGTCCCCTTCACCCACATCTATGAATGAAAAAGGTTCTCCCCCTCTTCAGGATATGTTATTTCTTCTAGTTGAATTGTTGCGGTCGCGACAATAGCAGTGGGGTTTGTGTCGATAATCTTTCTTTTAGCAGTAATTTCATAATCATATTATGAATCGGTTCAGCTCCTTGTCTTTGATCTAGACCACCAATGATTGTTTTGAGCAACATTCCTCGGTGTTGTTCTAGGGGATTTTGTGGAAATCGCACCATTTTCAGGTGTCCTTCTTTGTCTTTCCATGACCCTTCTTTTCTTGTGGCTTGGACTAGTTTTCGGAAGACTGTTTGTTAGGGTCATCTTTATCATACTTTGGTTGTTGCAGATTTGTAGACCCAAACTCCCATTTGTTCTTTTGCTTAAATTTCTACTCGATTTTAATAGCATATCGATAAGCAACACCGAGTGATGAGATGTCCAAAAACTCCATTTCAGTTTGGATGTATCTGTGTATAGCCCCACGGTATTTCAGAACCAAATTTCGTTCGGATTCTTTGATACTCAGCTTGGTGCACAAGGTATGGAAGGTATTGGTGAACTCCAGAACTGCTTGGCCCCTCTCTTGTCACAGTGTGGTCCATCTCATGTACTGGTCCTTATAGTTGCCAACAGGGTAATATTGTTCCTTTACTGCATCCACACAAAAATCCTAAGTGGGATCGACCCCATATATTCAAGACTCCTTTGTGGAAATTTTCTCCTGGTAACTTTCCCACCAATGTTTGACATGAGGGAGAGCCTTAAGGAATGTGAAGGTGATCTTTTCCCTGTCGAAAAAATTATGAACATAGAAATAACCTTATAATAGGTTTAACCATTTGCCTAGGGCATCCGCATCTATCCGACCTTCAAATAAGGGAATATCAAAATTAACCTGTACCTTGAAAGGAGAGGTGCTTCCAAAGTGTTTATTTGATGAAGATGTGTGTGTTTCTATCGACAGGCGTTGAAGGATGTGGGAAAAATTCTCCATGATTTCGTCCCTCTGTCACGTGAGAGGTTTCTCAAGCAACAGATTGATAGAATCCTCTGCTCCGCCGCTTTTCTTTTCTTTACCATGGAGGGTTTCTTAGGCGTGCGAGAGATATTATCTTCAAGAGAGACAAGCTCAAGACCCAACTTGCTATACTTGGACCTCGTTGGGGACATGCACTGAAAAAAATGATCAAGAGCAACCTGCTCTGATACCACTGATCCGGATTATTTTTGGCACGAAATGAGAGCGGAGATATAATAAAGCACTGTACATAGATATCTTGGATATCTAATAATATAACAGAAATGTATCAGAGATGCAACCATAAACACAGAGATACAGTAATACACATTTTTCTATTAATGAGCGAAAATGTACAAAGACCGTAAAAATACAGAGTGAAAGACTCGCTAGAATGGTGGTATCTTATCTCTGAGAAGAGATGTGTCCACTACTCACATTCACAAGAAGATAATTTTACAATGAGGCTCCAAAGGCCTTTTTATCATAAAGAAAATCCAAAACCCTAACCCCGGAAGATCAAAAGCCAACAGTTTTGTGGACCTTGTTTTGGGTAGTTTATTGTATCAACTTCCTGAGGGTGTAACTTTGGAATACAATCTTCATTTGGGCCACACAATAGCTCATTGGAAAGGTATCGTCAAGGAGATTCATTTAGAGGGATCAATCAAATCCTTTATAGATCAATGAGAATATTGGTCCCAAAAAACCTTCATTTAGGCCCTCAAAATGGCCCCGAAAGTTAAAAACTGCTAAAAATAGTAAAATACCAAAATTGCCAGAAAATTGTTTTGAACTAGTTGGAAAAGGTGAGTGGCCACAAATATCCACCTGGATCAATCCTACCTCCTTAGGAAGCAATGGTATCCATTGTTTTGAGTGTCGGGGGAGAGGGAAAAGAGTTTGTTGAATCTGCATCTTGATGAGTTGCTTGCCTTGTTGGAGAAGTTGCGCTACTTAGCTTGTTGATGTTTGTCACGAACGTGTGGTTAGAAGGGTTGGACCTTTATAACCAGTCTGGATACATGAGATTCATGTGTGCAGAAGGAATTTTTACACTTTGTTGCAATCTTTTCGACCTACTTATGTTGGATAAAAGGTGCTTCAACCGAGGTTGTAGTGATTGCAGTATCCTTCTGTTCACCTTTTGAACAATTTGTGAAGAAGCTGAATTTTGTAATATGAGATACTACCTTGCAACACTGTTTAGGTGGAACAGTAGTCTGAAATACCTCTGGTATTATGTAGAGATAACCCCCTAGAGAAACAATGACACTGCAGGGTCGAGACTCATAAACAACATAGCGCTTCCACATATATGGTTGGCCCAAGAGAACATCACAAACATCCAGTGGGGAAACATCACATAATACCTCATCCTTGAAGGGTTGGATGTTGTATGACAATTGACATTGTTGGCTGACACAGAGATCTCGTCCCTAGTGAAGCCACCTGATGTTGTATGGTTGCATCTGTGGTGTTGTCGATAATCCCAACTGTTTGACGACCTCTGCTGAGATGAGGTTCTTCTGGATTATGTTATAAACAATAAAATGCAGGGGGTCCCCTTCACCCACATCTATGAATGAAAACGGAACTCCCCCTCTTCAGGATATGTTGGTTCTTGTGGTTGAATTTTTGTGGTCGCGACAATAGCGGTGGGGTCTATGTCGATGATCTTTCTGTTACAAGTAATTTCATAATCAGATTCTGAATCAGAGTTCAATGCCTTGTCTCTGATCTCGGCCACCAATGACTGTTTTGAGCGACATTCCTTGGTGTTGTTCCAAGGGATTTTTTGGAAATCACACCATTTTCAGGTGTCCTTCTTTGTCTTTCTGTGACCCTTCTTTTCCTGTGGCTTGGACTGGTTTTTGGGAGACTGTTTGTTAGGGTCGTCTTTATCATACTTTGGTTGTTACAGATTTGCAGACCCAAACTTCCATTTTTTCTTGTGCTTAAATTTCTACACGATTTTAACAACACATCGATAAGCAGCAACGAGTGATGAGATGTCCAAAAAATCCATTTCAGTTTGGATGTATATGTGTATAGCCCCACGGTATTTCAGAACCAAATTTCGTTCGGAGTCTTTGATACTCATCTTGGTGCACAAGGTATGGAAGGTATTGGTGAAATTTGGAACTACTTGGCCCCTCTCTTGTTGCAGTGTGGTCCATCTCATGTATTGGTCCTTATAGTTGCCAACAGAGTAATAATGTTCCTTTACTGCATCCACACAAAAATGCTAAGTGGGCTCGACCCCATATATTCCAGACTCCTCTATGGAAATTTTCTCCTAGTAAGTTTCCCACCAATGTTTGACATGAGGGAGAGCTTTAAGGAGTGCAAAGGTGATCTTTTCCCTGTCAGAAAAATTATGAACATAGAAATAACCTTTTAACAAATTTAACCATTTGTCTACGGCATCCACATCTATCCGACATTCAAATATGAGAATATTAAAATTAACCTGTACCTTGAAAGGAGAGGTGCTTCCAAAGTGTCTATTTGATGAAGATGTGTGTGTTTATATCGACAAGCGTTGAAGGATGTGGGAAAAATTTTCCATCATTTCATCCCTCTGTCGCGTGAGAGCTTTCTCAAGCAACAGATTGATAGAATTGTTTGCTTCGTCGTTTTTCTTTTCTTCTGCCATGGAGGGTTTCTTGGGCATGCGAGATATTATCTTCAAGAGATACAAGCTCAAGACCAAACTTTCTATACTCGGTCCTCATCGGGGACATGCACTGAAAAAAATGATCAAGAGCAACCTGCTCTGATACCACTGATTCGAATTATTTTCGGCACGAAATGAGAGAAAATATATAATAAAGCAATTTACATAGATATCTTGGATATCCAATAATATAACAGAAATGTATCAGAGATGCAACCATAAACACAGAGATATAGTAATACACAATTTTCTATTAATGAACGAAAATGTACAAAGACTGTAAAAGTGCAAAGTGAAAGACTCGCTAGAATGGCGGTATCTTATCTCTGAGAATAGATGTGTCCACTAATCACATTTACAAGAAGATGATTTTACAATGAGACTCCAAAGGCCTTTTTATCATAAATAAAATTCAAAACCCTAACCCCGACAGATGAAAAGCCAACAGTTTTGTGGACCTCGTTTTGGGTAGTTTAGTGTATCAACTTCCCGAGGGCGTAACTTTGGCATACGATCTTCGTTTAGGGAACACGATAAATCGTTGGAAAGGTATCGTCGAGGAGATTCATTTATTGGGATAAATCAAATCCTTTGTTATTCAATGAGAAGATCAGTCCCAAAAAACCTTCATTTAGGCCCTCAAAATGGCCCCGGAAGTTAAAAACTGCTAAAAATAGTAAAATACCAAAATTGCCAGAAAATTGTTTTGAACCAGTTGGAAAAAGTGGGTGGCCACTGATATCCACTTGGATCAATCCTCCCTCCTTAGGAATCAATTAACTCCATTGCGTTGAGTTCCCGGGGGAGAGGGAAAAGTGTTTGTTGAATCTGCATCTTGATGAGTTGCTTGCCTTGTTGGAGAAGTTGCATTACTTAGCTTGTTGAAGTTTATCACGAACATATGGCTAGAAGGGTTGGACCTTTCTAACCAGTCTGGCTACATGATATTTCTGTGTGCAGAATGAATCTTTACACTTTGCTTCAATCTTGTCGACCTGCTTCTGTTGGATAGCAGGTGCTTGGGCCAAGGCTGTAGTGGTTGGAGATCCTTATGTTCACCTTTTGAATAGATTGAGAAGAAGATGAATTTTGTAGTATGAGATACTACCTTGCGGCACACTTTAGGTGGAACAAAAGTCAGAACTACCTCTGGTATTCTATAGAGATGACCCCCTAGAGAAATAATGACACTGCGGGGTCGAGACTCATAAACAGCATGGTGCTTCCACATATATAGTTGGCCCAAGAGAACATCATAGAAATCCAGTGGGGAAACATCACATAATACCTCATCCTTGAAGGGTTGGATGTCGTATGACAATCAACACTATTGGTTGACATGGAGATCCCATCCTTGGTGAAGCCACTTGATTTTGTATGGCTACAGGTGTGGTGTTGTCGACAATCCCAACTGTTTGACGACCTCTGCTGAGATGAGGTTCTTTTGGTTTCCTCTATCAACAATAAAATGCAGTGGGGTCCCCTTCACCCACATCTGTGAATGAAAAATGTGCTCCCCCTCTTCATGATCTGTTGGTTCTTCTAGTTGAATTGTTGTGGTTGCGACAATAGTAGTGGGGTCTGCGTCGATGATCTGTCTTGTACCAGTATTTTTAGAATCAGATTATGAATCAGGGTTCAGCTCCTTGTCTTTGATATTGGCCACCAATGAATTTTTTGAGAAACATTCCTCAGTGTTGTGCCAGGGACTTTTGTGGAAATCACACAATTTTCAGGTGTCCTCCCTTGTATTTCTATGACCCTTCTTTTTCCTATGGCTTGGACTAGTTTTTGAGAGACTGTTTGTTAGGGCCTTCTTTATTATACTTTGGTTGTTGCAGATTTATAGACCCAAACTCCCATTTGTTCTAGTGCTTCAATTTCTGCCTGTTTTTAACAGCATATCGATAAGCAGCACCAAGTGATGAGATGTCCAAAAACTCCATTTTATGTATCTGTGTAGAGCCCCACGATATTTCAGAACCAAATGTCATTCGGAGTCTTTGATACCCATCTTGGTGCACAAGGTATGGAAGGTATTGGTGAACTCTAGAACTGTTTGGCCCCTCTCTTGACGTAGTGTGGTCCATCTCATGTACTAGTCCTCATAGTTGCCAAAAAGGTAATACTATTCGTTTACTGCATCCACAAAAAAATCCCAAGTGTGCTCGGCCCCATATATTCCAGACTCCTCTATGGAAATTTGCTCCCAATAAGTTTCCCACCAATGTTTGACATGGGGGAGAGCTTTAAGGAGTGGGAAGGTGATCTTTTCCCTGTCGGAAAAATTATGAACAGAGAAATAACCTTCTAACAGATTTAACCATTTTTCTAGGGCATCCGCATCTATTTGACCTTCAAATGTGGGAATATCAAAATTAACCTGTACCTTGAAAGGAGAGGTTCTTCGAAATTTATTTTTTGATGAAGATGTGTCTGTTGCTATTGGCAGGCATTGAAGGATGTGGGAAAAATTATCCATCATTTCGTCCCTCTGTTGCGTGAGATCTTTCTCAAGCAACAAATTGATAAAATCCTCTGCTCCGTCATTTTTCTTTTCTTCCACCTGTTAGGATATTTAGACACTTAGGAGTTAGTTAATATCTGCTTGGTCTATTGTTTCGTTAGGTAAAAGTGTGTTTTCTAGTGTGTTTCTTTAGTATGCACTAGTATGCATTTGTAGTTAGGAAATCCGACGGTCACGATATGTTCCCGACATAGAGTGATCCGACGATTCATAATCTCCTCAA
The DNA here is from genome assembly GCA_009831015.1 of Picea engelmannii. Lineage (NCBI taxonomy): Eukaryota > Viridiplantae > Streptophyta > Pinopsida > Pinales > Pinaceae > Picea > Picea engelmannii. The sequence continues at coordinate 373,845 of ML789938.1, forward strand.
TCTTAACGGCCATTGATCCATGGATTAACACCCGATTGGGCCATGATCTCTATTTAAAGAGCATGGAGTGTCATTTACTGATGATCGATTGTGAGAAACTCTCTTGTAAAATCTCTCTGTAATATTTTTATTTGCATTAATAAACTGCTCCAAGTGGTCGCGTTGGCTAGGGTCGTGGATGTTTCCCCATAGGGGTTTTACCACGTGAAAACATTGGTGTGTTGATATTTGATCTAGTTATGTGAGTGGTTACTGAAGGTGTTCATCCTCTATTGGAATACCTGTGTTTTCAAACATGGAATCAGAGAATGTTTGAAGACCCGCTCCTATTGTAGATCGAGATCATGAAGTCGAGTTCTCTCGTCTCCATTTTCTATCATTTCCATACATTTCTAGGCTGAGAGAACTGTTCCATTGCGTCCGGAGCACTTGTTTCATTCAGGAACACTTTTTTTTTCACTCAAAAAGGTTTTCATTTTCCCAAGATACGACCATTATAGTGAAATCCGGAGATATAAAGTTTGAATACGCATTTTTTAAATTTTTTGCAAAGAAGTATTTTGGTTTTATTTCGGTTTTGTATTTTATGTTTCTGGGTTGTTATTCTTTTAGATATGCATATTCTCTTTTCCCCACGCCCTGTGTGATCCCGGCAAATCAGAAACAGATAGGAAAAGGTGCATCTTCTGGGTAAGCTAACCAAGATCTAACTCTTATTGTCATCGAGAAGCGAATTTTTTTTCTTGTGTGAAAATAGTTTTTTTTTAGCACCCTCTCCAAGGTCGTCTTCAACAACAACAAAAATCCTCCTTCTGAACATTACAATATTTTTTGCTAGACCATTTGGTTAAAATTTTCCTTATTAAGTAAGAGGTCTCGAGCTCAAGTCTCTCTTTTGTTACTTTTTTTGAAAAAGTTCATGCTAAAATTGTAAAGTGTATTTCACTTCAAGTATAAAAGTGAATCACTATAAGTAGCTTTAATATTTTATTTTAGAGTTATTTATTTTGCCTGCAGCTTTTCTTTGTAAAAGTGAGCCCCACTTCTCTTTATAAAAGTGGGTCACTTCATAAAACAACTTACACCACCACGTGGTCTTTTGGTTATCGTTTATGGTTTTTTTTTAAAAGGGCATAACTCTCACATCCGAAGTTCATTTTCAGTGCCGTTTTTTTTAAAACCGCACAAATTTTCGAGCTCTTTCCATTCAGATCATCAATTTCAGTTTTTAAATCAGTATTATCTACATATTTAATATGGCTTCTACAAGTAATCTCTTACTTACCAGCACCAATTACTTCCATTGGAAATCTCATATGGAGGATTTATTAAGAAGTAAAGGCTTGTACTGGATTACCTTGGGAAAGGAACAACACCCACTGATGTTGATAAGAAAACCAAATGGGATAATAGGAATGACGAAGCATGTGGATTAATCGGAATGTCCATCTCTCTTGATTTAAGGTTCCACCTTCAATCAATTGATAAACCCAAAAAAGCTTGGGAAAAGATTGAATATGTGTTTGGTAAATACAATATTATTCGAGCACAATAGTTAGAAAATAAAGTACTAACTTTGATTCCAAGTGATTTTTTTTGCATTGAAGACGATCTATCTAAGTTTAAAACACTCATAACTTTATGTGAAGAATGTAAGATAAAGATAGACGAAGATCGTTGCATCTATCTTAATCTTTCTAAGCTAGGTAGTGCATATTCTATGTTTGTATCTACCTTTTATGCCATACAAGAGGTTGTAGGGGAATCTTATCAAAAACCCAGTCTTGAGAACTTTTGTGATTCTTTGATTAGAGAGCAAGATAAGATAGTATAACCTAGAGTGATCAGCACTGCAGGTACCTCCAACAAAGCCTTAGTTGTCCATCAAAAATATAAACCCAAGAATCCCAAGAAGCAACATCCTCGCCACAACAACAAGCAATATAAGGGTCCCAAACCCACTCAGACAGTTTTTTCTCCTAATGAAGACAAAGGAGAAAAATATAAAAATAAGAATACTAACAGACATTGCAACTTTTGTGATAAAGATGGTCATGATGAGTCCAAATGTTTCAAGAAGATGGTAGCTTTAGAAGGAACAATGAAGAAGCACAACATCAGTATTGATTCTTCTTCTTCTTCTTCTTCTTCTTCTTCTCGTGGAAATGCACTTTCTTCTTCTAGTTTCTCCTTCAATACACCTTCTACTTCTACTTCTGATAAGTGGCTTATTGATTCTGGAGCATCTTATCATATGGCTAAGGATAGAGACATATTTTCTACTCTAAATGAATGTAACACCAAGAAAATATTTGTTGGTGGTGATAGATCTCTTAGTGTTGAAGGATATGGATAGTACAAGTAGAAAATGGCCATTTCAATGATGTATTATGTGTTCCAAGTATTTCTTGTAACCCTCTATCAGTATATCAAATCACTCATTCAGGTGAAGGTAAAACCGTAGAGTTTTCACCTCACCAAGTTGTAATGAAAGATCTAAAATATCCTAATCATGTTCTTACAACTAGAATTACTGATGATATTACCAAGTTGTATAAGTTTGACAACTTTGGGTCATCATCTTTTTCATCATTTTTTATTGCTCATAGCGATGACTTGAGAAAACTTTGGCATGAGCAGTTTGGTCATCTAAACTATCGCTCATTGCAGCAACTATGTAATCAACATATGGTGACTGGTCTTCCTGTTGTTTCATGTAGAGATGGTGTTTCTGCTAGTTGTGTTCTCAGCAAACATCATCGAGACATTTTTGAAAAATGTGCCTCTTGGCACGCCTCGGGTCCTTTGCAGCTTATTCACGGTGATTTGTGTGGTCCACTTTCTTCACATTCTTTTTTTGGGTGCAAGTATTTCTTAACTTTCATTGATGACTTTTCAAGACGTACTTGGGTTTACTTATTAAAACATAAGAGCGAAGTTTTTGGCCTACAAGGCCCTTGTAGAAAAGCAATCTGGACATCAAATTCAAAGGTTAAAAACAGATAATGGAGGCGAATATGTGAACAATAATTTTACAAATTATTGCACTACATAGTGAATCCAAATGCAACATATTGTTCCATATACACCACAACAAAATGGTGTTGCTGAGAGAAAGAACCACACATTAAAAGAAATGGCTAATTGTATGATCCAATCTAAGGGATTAAGTCTAAAGTATTGGGCGGAAGCCATCAACTATGCAAATTACATAGTAAATCGCACTCCCACAAAGGCTCTTAAAAATATAACACCAAAAGAAGATTGGACTAAAATTAAACCAGATGTAAGTCACTTATGTGTATTTGGTAGTATCACATGGGCTCACATTCCTGATGAGAAAAGGAAAGCATTGCAGCCTAAAAGTGAGAAGTGTATATTTGTTGGTTATTCTGAAGATGTCAAAGGTTACAAACTTCTTCAATCACATTGTAATGAAATTGTTATTAGAATAGATGTTAAATTTGATGAAAATCTCTTGGCCTGCGAGCCTAATTCGGCGTTTGTGACTTCTTTGGCCTGCGAGCCTAATTCGGCGGTTGTGCCTTCTTCGGCCTGTGAGCCATCTTCAGTGTTTGTGCCTTCTTATGATTTGTTTTCTTCTTCAGATGATGACAGTGAGGATGAAAATACACCTCTGCCTACTCACCCTCCTTCAGATGAGTCCTTTGAACTTGAACAAACACCAGCCCTACCACTTTCGATATGGGTCTGTTCAAAACGAGAAGCAGTTGGTGATCTTCTCGGTGATCCTTCAGATCAACGTTGTACATGTTCACAGTTCCATCGAGCCTCTTCTCTTTTGTCTCAAGTTTCAGAAACTCATGATCCAGAGACATTTACAAAAGCTTCAAGTCATCTAGATTGGGATACAACAATGAATGAAGAGTATTGTTCTTTAATGAAAAACGATACTTGGGATCTTGTACCTCTTCCAAAAGGAATAAAACTTGTTAGATGAAAATGGGTCTATAGAACTAAGTATGCATCAAATGGAAGTGTTGAAAGACACAAGGCTCGGTTAGTTGCCAAAGGATTTTCCCAAGTTGAAGGAATTGACTATAATGAAACCTTTTCCCCTGTAGCAAAAATGAATTCCATCCACCTTGTTCTTTCCCTTGCTGCCTCACATAAATGGGAGGTCCATCAGATGGATGTTAAATCTGCCTTCTTGCACAGAGATTTGCAAGAAGAAATCTACATGGAACAACCTCCTCGCTATGTCCATGGAATGACTCTAGCCTTGTTTGTCACCTCAAGAAATCTCTTTATGGTCTCAAGTAAGCTGCCCAAGCTTGGTATGCCAAAATGGATAGCTTTCTTATTGCCACTAGATTCTCTAGATGCCATTCCGATCCTAATGTCTATACCAAGAAAGTAGGAATCCATCTCATAATACTTTTCCTTTATGTTGATGACCTTATCCTTACTGGTAGTGACTCAAAACTTTTAAACCATGTGAAAACCATCCTTAAGACAAAATTTGAAATGATAAACTTAGGGTTTTTGCACTATTTCCTTGGCCTCTAAGTTTTTCAAACCAATGAAGGAATTTTTCTTTCCCAGTCTAAGTATGCTTGTGACCTTCTCCGTTGCTTTCACATGGATGATTGTAAACCAACCCCTTCTCCCTTCTAGTCTAGATTCAAGCTTACTACCACCTATACTTCTCCTGAAGTTGATGCCACCCTGTACCATTAGTTAGTTGGTAGCCTCTTATACTTGACTCATACTTGTCCTGATCTTTCCTTTATTGTTGGTCTTGTTGCTCGGTATATGAAAACGCCCCATGAAATCCATTGGAAATAATCTAAAATGATACTTCGCTATGTTCATGGTACAGTTCAATTTGGGATACATTAAATTTCAAGGGGGACTCCTTTATTGGTTGGTTTCACTGATTCAGATTGGACCGGCGACCCTGATGATTGGAAGTCTACTCCAGGTTATGTTTTCAGCCTTAGTTCAGGACCTGTCACTTGGGCCTATAAAAAAAACAAGCTATTTCACTTTCCTCAGAAGAAGAAGAGTATTGAGCAATAGTAAATGCAAGTCAGGAAGCCTTGTGGCTTCGACAGATCCTTTTAGAGTTTGGATTCCAACACCAGCATCTGACTAGCCTTTGGTGTGACAATTAGAGTGCCATCAAGCTCGCCAAAGACTCAGTTCAACATCAGCATAGAAAACACATCAAGCTACACATGCACTTCACAAGAAAGCTCATTCATGATCAAGTTATTGAAGTGCTCTTTTCCCTACAGAAGATAAAGTTGCAGACATTTTCACAAAGTCTCTTACAGAAGTGAAGTTATCCAAACTTCGATCTATGTTAGGAGTTTAGGAAGTTGTCATTAAAGGGGAATAGGCTCTAATGCCTCCTTCCTTATCCTATTGTGTCACTATTGTAAATCCTTCAATCCTATCCCAAGTTGTTCTTAAGGGGGGATGTTAGGATATTTAGACACTTAGGAGTTAGTTAAGATCTACTTGGTCTATTGTGTCATTAGGTAAAAGTGTGTTTTCTAGTGTGTTTCTTTAGTATGCATTAGTATGCATTTATAGTTAGGAAATCCTACGATCACAATATGTTCCTGACATGGAGTGATCTGATGGTTCATACTCTCCTCGATCTTAACGGCCATTGATTTGTGGATTAACACCCGATTGGTCCATGATCTTTATTTAAAGAGCATGGAGGGTCATTTGTTGATGATCGATTGTGAGAAACTCTCTTGTAAAATCTCTCTGTAATATTTTTCTTTGCATTAATAAACTTCTCCAAGTGGTCGTATTGGTTGGGGTCGTGGATGTTTCCCCGTAGGGGTTTTACCACGTGAAAACATCGGTGTGTTGATCTTTGATCTGGTTATGTGAGTGGTTAATAAAGGTGTTTCTTGGGCGTGCGAGAGCGATTTTCTTCAAGAGAGACAAGCTCAAGACCCAACTTGCTATAGTCGGACCTCGTCAGGGACATGTACTTAAAAAAATGATCAAGCGCAACTTCCTCTGATACCACTGATCCAGATTATTTTCGGAACGAAATGAGAGCGGAGATATAATAAAGAAATGTATAGAGATATCTTGGATATCCAATAATATAACAGAAATGTATCATAGATCCAACCATAAACACATAGATACAGTAATACACAATTTTCTATTAATGAGCGAAAATGAACAAAGACTATAAAAATACAGAGTGAAAGACTCGCTAGAATTGTGGCAGCTTATCTCTGAGAAGGATGTGTCCACTACTCGCATTCGCAAGAAGATGATTTTACAATGAGGCTCCAAAGGCCTTTTTTTATCATAAATAAAATCCAAAACCCTAACCCCGGAAGATGAAAAGCCAACAATTTTTTGGACCTCGTTTTGGGTAGTTTGGTGTATCAACTTCCCGGGGGCGTAACTTTGGCATATGATCTCCATTTGGGGCGCGCGATAGCTCACTGGAAAGGTATCGTCGAGGAGATTCATTTAAGAGGATCAATCAGAGCCTTTTTCTATCATTGAGAAGCTCGATCCCAAAAAACCTTCATTTAGTCCCTCAAAATGGCCCCGTAAGTTAAAAACTGCTAAAAATAGTAAATTGCCAGAAAATTGTTTTGAGCCAGTTGGAAAATGTGGGTGGCCACCGATATCCACCTGGATCAATCATCCATCCTTAGGAAGAAATGGTCTCCATTGCATTGATCTCCCAGGGGAGAGGGAAAAGTGTTTGTTGAATCTGCATCTTGATGAGTTACTTGCCTTTTTGGAGAAGTTGTGATGCTTAGCTTGTTGAAGTTTGTCACGAACATGTGGCTAGAAGGGTTGGAACTTTCTAATCAGTCTGGCTACATGAGATGCCTATGTGCAGAAGGAATCTTTACACTTTTTTGCAATCTTGTCGACCTCCTTCTACTAGATAGAAGGTGCTTGGGTCGAGGCTTTAGTGGTTGCAGTATCCTTATGTTCACCCTTTGAACAGATTGTGAAGAAGCTGAATTTTGTAGTATGGGATACTACCTTGCAACAATGTTTAGGTGGAACAGTAGTCAGAACTATCTCTGGTATTTTATAGAGATGACCCCCCAGAGAAACAATGACACTGCAGGGTCGAGACTCATAAACAACATGGTGCTTCCACATATATGGTTGGCCCAGGAGAACATCACATACATCCAGTGTGGCAACATCACATAATACCTCATCCTTGAAGGGTTGGATGTTGTATAAAAATCGACATCGTTGGCTGACAAAGAGATCTCGTCCCCGGCGAAGCCACCCGATGTTGTACGGTTGCAGGTGTGGTGTTGTCGACAATCCCAACTGTTTGATGGCCTCTACTGAGATGAGGATATTATGGCTTCCGCTATCAACAATAAAATGCATCGGGGTCCCCTTAACCCACAACTATGAATGTAACTCCCCCTCTTCAGGATATATTGGTTCTTCTAGTTGAATTGTTGCGGTCGCGACAATAGCAGTGGGGTCTGCGTCGATGATCTGTCTTTTTCCAGTATTTTCAGAATTAGATTTTGAATCAAGGTTTAGCTCCTTGTCTTTGATCTTGGCTACCAATGAATGTTTTGAGCGACATTCCTCGGTGTTGTGCCAGAGGATTTTGTGGAAATTGCAACATTTTCCGATGTCTTTCTTTGTCTTTATGTGACCCTTCTTTTCCTGTGGCTTGGACTGGTTTTTGGGAGACTGTTTGTTAGGGACGTATTTATCATACTTTGGTTGTTTCATATTTGTAGACCCAAACTCCCATTTTTTCTGGTGCTTAAATTCATGCTTGATTTTAACAGCATATCGATAAGAAACACCAAGTGATGAGATGTCCAGAAAATCCATTTCGATTTGGATGTATCTGTGTAGAGCCCCACGGTATTTCAGAACCAAATGTCGTTCAGAGTCTTTGATATGCAGCTTGGTGCACAAGGTATGGAAGGTATTGGTGAACTCCAGAACTACTTGGCCCCTCTCTTGCCGCAGTGTGGTCCATCTCATGTACTGGTCCTCATAGTTTCCTACAGGGTAATATTGTTCCTTTATTCCATCCACAAAAAAATCCCAAGTGAGCTTGGCCCCATATGTTCCAAACTCCTTTGTGGAACTTTGCTCCTAGTAAGTTTCCCACCAATGTTTTACATGGGGGAGATCTTTAAGGACTGTGAAGGTGATCTTTTCCCTGTCGGAAAAATTATGAATAGAGAAACAACCTTCTAACAGATTTAACCATTTGTATAGGGCATCCACATCTATCTGACCTTCAAAAACGGGAATATAAAAATTAACCTGTACCTTGAAAGGAGAGGTGCTTACAAAGTGGTTTTTTGATGAAGATGGCCATGTTGCTATCGGCAGGCATTGAAGGATGTCGAATAAATTCTCGATCATTTCGTCCCTCTGTCGCATGAGAGATTTCTCAAGCAACATATTGATAGAATTGTTTTCTCCCTCATTTTTCTTTTCTTCCGCCATGGAGGGTTTCTTGGGTGTGCGAGAGCGATTTTATTCAAGAGCAACTTGCACTGAAAAAAATGATCAAGAGAAACTTGCTCTGATACCACTGATCCAGATTATTTTTGGCACGAAATGAGAGCGGAGATATAATAAACAAATGTACAGAGATATCTTGGATATCCAATAATATAAAAGAAATCTATCAGAGATGCAACCATAAACATAGAGATAGAGTAATACACAATTTTCTATTAATGAACGAAAATGTACAAAGACTGTAAAAATACAGAGTGAAAGACTCACTAGAATGGTGGAATATTATCTTTGAGAAGAGATGTGTTCGCTACTCGCATTCGCAAGAACATGACTTTACAATGAGGCTCCAAAGGCCTTTTTATCATAAAGAAAATCCAAAACCCTAACCCCGGAAGATGAAAAGCCAACAGTTTTGTGGACCCCATTTTGGGTAGTTTGGGGTGCACGATAGCTCGTTGGAAATGTATCATTGAGGATATACATTTAGGGGGCTCAATCAGAGCCATTGGCTATCATTGAGAAGATCGATCCCAAAAAACCTTCATTTAGGCCCTCAAAATGGCCCCAGAAGTTAAAAACTGCTAAAAATAGTAAATTACCAAAATTGCCAGAAAACTATTTTGAGCCAGTTGGAAAAGGTGGGTGGCCACAGATATCCACCTGGATCAATCCTCCCTCCTTAGGAATAAATGGTCTCCATTGCATTGAGTTCTTGGGGGAGAGGGAAAAACGTTTTTTGAATCTGCATCTTGATGAGTTGTTTGCCTTGTTAGAGAAGTTGTGTTGCTTAGCTTGTTGAAGTTTGTCACGAACATGTGGTTGGAAGGGTTGGACCTTTATAACCAGTCTGAATACATGAGATGCATGTGTGCATAAGGAATATTTACACTTTGTTGCATTCTTGTCGACCTGCTTCTGTTGGATAAAAGGTGCTTCGGTCGAGGTTGTAGTGGTTGCAGTGTCCTTTTGTTCACCTTTTGAACAGATTGTGAAGAAGTTGAATTTTGTAGTATGATATACTACCTTGTGGCATTGTTTAGGTGGAACAGTAATCAGAACTACCTCTGGTATTCTATAGAGATGACCCCCCAGGGAAACAATGACACTACGGGGTCGAGACTCATAAACAGCATGGTGCTTCCACATATATGGTTGGCCCAAGAGAACATCACAAACATCCAGTGGGGAAACATCACATAATACCTCATCCTTGAAGGGTTGGATGTCATATGACAATCGACACTGTTGGCTGACATGGAGATCCCATCCCTGGTGAAGCCACCCGATGTTGTATGGTTGCAGTTGTCGTGTTGTCGACAATCCCAACTGTTTGACGACCTCTACCGAGATGAGGTTCTTTTGGCTTCTGCTATCAACAATAAAATGTAGGGGGGTCCCCTTCACTCACATATGTGAATGAAAAATATGCTCCCCCTCTTTAGGATCTGTTGGTTCTTCTGGTTGAATTGTTACGGTCGCGACAATAGCAGTGGGGTCTGCGTCGATGATCTATCTTTTACTAGTATTTTCAAAATCAGATTTTGAATCAGGGTTCAACTCCTTGTATTTGATCTCGGACACCAATGACTGTTTTGAGTGACATTCCTCGATGTTGTGCCAGGGGATTTTGTGGAAATCACACCATTTTTCGGTGTCCTTCTTTGTCTTTCTGTGATCCTTCTTTTCCTGTGGCTTGGACTAGTTTTCGGGAGACTATTTGTTAGGGTTGTCTTTATCATACTTTGGTTGTTGGAGATTTGCAGACCCAAACTCCTATTTTTTCTGGTGCTTAAATTTTTGCTCGATTTTAACAACATATCGATAAGCAACACCTAGTGATGAGATGTCCAGAAACTCCATTTTAGATTGGATGTATCTGTGTAGAGCCCCACGGTATTTCAGAACCAAATGTCGTTCGGAGTCTTTGATACTCAGCTTGGTGCACAAGGTATGGAAGCTATTGGTGAACTCCAAAATTGCTTGGGCCCTCTCTTGCCGTAGTGTGGTCCATCTCATGTACTGGTCCTCATAGTTGCCAACAGGGTAATACTATTCCTTTACTGCATCCACAAAAAATTCCCAAGTGGGCTATGATAAATTAGAAACAAGAACAACAATAATTGATAAAATAGAGACAAGAACAATAACATGGCAGAAAAGACATAATAGCCAACACAAAATTATTCACTCCAATGTTACATATTTATAGTACAATGGGTGATGCCACCTCATAGAGAGATTTGCTCTAGATCCTAAAATCATGCATGATGACTAGGCTAGGCAATCTTAACTAACTCATTAGTCATCACTTGAGGATATATTACTAATATCCTAAATGAATAATACAAATATAGGTAATAATTTAGACTTAGTGATTGGTAAAGGTAAACCATAGGCTAACAATCCCCCCCTCAATCACAAGTCTGATCGATAATACCAGCAAATAAAGCATAAAATGGTATCAATTCCAAGTCTTCATATTGAAACTCCTGAGTTGAGCCTCAATGAAGAACTGCCTGAAAAATCGCCAGTCTGGATGTTGAACATGTTCATTTGAAATGAACTAGAAGAGAGTTGAGATATGGAAGTGAACAACTACAATATCTGAACATTTCCTGATTTCTTGACAATTTGATCATTTTGCCAAGTATTTTAGCTAGAAGAATCTGATGTCTTCTGCTAATTGGTGAACATGTAGTATCACCACTCTACTATCAGTGTATCACTGAAAGTGCTCTCTGAATTTGTGGTTTGGGATGACCACTAACCAATCTTGACACTTTTAGGTGTCCAACAACATCCCAATGTATCATGTGTATGATTCAATTGCAAGTCATTGAACCATAATATTGCCAAAGTCTATTATCTCTGGAAAATCTCACAATGTAATCATGTGAGCCAGGATGCATGCAAATTGTTTACTTAATGTAAACTTCAATCTGATGAGAGTGAACCAAGAGAAGTGTATCAGCTTCTTGTCTAACACATCCTTGAAAATGCCTGACAACTCAATCATGTGCCAAGCTGCAATGCAGAAGAATCCTCTTGTCCTCTGCTAGGTCGAATGACCATCTATGTGAACCAAATGTTCACATCATTTCTCTCAAAATAAAAATCTATATGATTCAACTTAAACTTATTGAACCATAATTCTGCCAAAGTCTGTCATCTACAGATTGTAGTTGCCCATTTGGAAAATTTCATGCCCATCTGGCATACTTGATGTTTGTTGTTGTCGAAACTTTCTGTCTGACAACCATCTTCAATTCCATCATCAATTCCCCCCTTATTCAGTTGAAAGGGGAGACCACAAGTGGTTCCATGAACCATCTTCACTGGAATTTTGAACTCCCCCCCTTAAGGTGCATGAGAGTTACATCATTGTACTCCCCCCTTCTAGGATCGAGAGAGTACCATACTTATTTCATTTTGAGTACAACACAAAGTGGGCATGCAGAAAAAACCACATGTTATCTCATCCCATAAGGGCCATGCTCGAAAGCTACGCCATAAGGGGACCACTTATGTGAGGTACAAAAATGTTATGTGATACAATATTGGTCTTTACTCGAGATTGAATTCTATGGTAAGAATCATATAATCGCTTGGTTGTTGATGACCATTTCCAAGGAACAATCCACTCATAGTGAATTTTCAATCTTGCAGGTTTCTTCAGTGTTGAACATCCGTCTAACGAATGGTTATGCTTGCCACAATGCTGGCAAGGATGGAGATCAAAACACTGATTCTCCTTGTGACCAACTCGATTACAATGTTGGCACTTATCATTCTGATGATGAACTTGAACAGGTGAAGTTGAAGCTTCTTGAAGGAATCCAGCACTTTGGAACTTGATTGGTCTGGAATAATCAGGAATATGAAAGGTAACTTCCTTGTCATATCCAAGTCCTGTTCTATTCTTGTTGTAGATGATTTCTTCCCAAGGTCTGATGATGGGCTTGGAAAGAGTATTATGAACTTGTTTCTTTGAAATCCATGGAAGTGGATTTACTGCATGTTGATGCATCATTGAAAGGTTTTCTTCACTGAAATCACAAGAAAACTCTTGAAATGTAGGTTCATGAATAGATTCATATTCATCTGAAACAGATTATGAAGTTGTATCACTGTGTTGTTCGTTCACTGACTGTTGATCAAAAGCATCATCATCATCATCATTATCATCATGATTATCATCATAGAGAGGATAGGGCTGAACAAAAACTAGTTCAAAACACTTCAGTGGATGTTGATTTTTGAGATCAGTCAACTCATCATTCAATAGCTGGGATAGAGATTGAAGAAGTCTAACTTTAGCTTGTGTCACTTGCAAACAAGTTAGCATTGATTGAAGAGTTTCTTTGTTCAATGTCACTGTGTTGTCTTCAGTGGTGTTTATTAGAGTGTTCAGTAACTCTAATAATTCGAGACTTCGAGCCATTTTCAAAACACTAAAAGAGGTCTCTTTGTGCAGGTAGATCCTTATTACAATTTGACTCAACAGAAGAAGGTTTATTTGCAACTCACTCACTTGAATCACTCACTTGAACTTCACGCTCGCTTGCTATTCACACTCACTTGAACTTGTCTTGCTTGAACTTGCTTCCAGGAAGTTGTGGATGTCGGTTACCATCGAAAATGCATCCCAAAGTATTACAATGATTTGAGTTTCAAGTACTCAACCTTGTCAATTACGACTCAAAATGACTCTAGGGTGTCGGGCTCAGCCGAAAATGCACCTTATGACAAATTCAATTCAACTCAACTTGATTTTATTCTTACTATTGCAAGTACAATTCAACTCGATCAAGTGATCTTACAACAAACATTTTTGCATGTTACAATTGAATTACAAATGCTCCATGATGTGTTGAGTTCGAATGCTTTGATTTGTCCATTGTTGATGTGGTTAATGACTTGAATGCTTGATAATTATCTTCATAGATGCTTGATCATATGTGCTTGATTGTAACTGCTAGACTTAGTACTTTGTGTGTGTTGCATTATGCAATTGGTTACAAGTGTCAAAACTAGACACAAAATCACCACATAAAGAAATCATAAGAAAAACACCATCACACAAGCACAAGGTGTACCTAAGATCCCCTTATTCAATTTCGGGCGGATCTAGGACACAGAGAAAAATACTTCAATTTTATTATGAGTATCGCTCTTACAATAACCGTGCTCAAATACATTTTGAAACTTTCTTGAGATCACAATGGTGTATGAATTACAAGCCTTCTTCTGGAAAACACCTATACCAAGATAAACATACTCAAACATTTACCATAGTCCTTTCATAAGATTTTCCATCGCTTACAATGTGATCAAACATAGTCCAAGTTGTTGTATGCCTTTATCATCACATCTCATTGCCAAACCTTCAATTAGACTTTTGTTTACTTAGCAGAGTTGAGGGGAACCAATTGTTTCTTTGCAATGAAAGTAATGGATAAAGGGTCACTGGAAAACAAGAATAAATCGCTCAGAGCACAGACTGAGAGAGAGATTCTTTCTTGTTTAGATCATCCTTTCTTATCGACATTGTATTCTCATTTCAAGACAGATAAGTTATTGTGCCTGGTCATGGAGTTTTGCAGTGGAGGGGATCTACATAGCTTTCAGCAGCAACAACCTTGGAAATGCTTTTCTGAATCCGCTTCACGGTTCTATGCAGCAGAAATCCTACTTGCCCTGGATTATTTGCACATGATGGGAATAGTCTATAGAGACCTGACGCCTGAAAATGTTTGAGTGAGAGGGGATGGACACATTATGCTTCTAGACTTTGATTTATCATTAAGGTGTGTTGTCAGTCCCACTCTTGTAAAGTCGGCATCTCCCGGTCTCGATCCTTCACGAAGAGTCCCTATTTACTGTGTTCAACCCTCTTGCATAGAGCCTTCATGCATGACCCCATTTTGTTTGCAGCCTTCTTGTTTCATACCTCGTTTTTTTTTACCTCAGAGATCCAAGAAAATACAGAAACCAAAGAATGAGATGGAAAATCAATCAAACCTTCTTCCAGAGCTCATTGCCGAGACAACCAGTTCTCGATCGATGTCATTTGTGGGCACTCATGAGTACTTGGATCCCGAAATAATCAAAGGGCAGGGCCACGGGAGCGTTGTCGATTGGTGGACATTTGGGATATTTTTATACGAGATTCTCTACGGGACTACGTCGTTCAAGGGGGTAGGCAATCGAGAAACATTAGAGAAAATTGTTGGTCAAGATTTGAGGTTCCCAGATTCTCCGACTATAAGTTTCGCTGCATGCGACTTGATTAGAGGTTTTATTGTGAAAGACCTGCAACACAGACTAGCCTTTAAAAGGGGAGCCACTGAAATCAAACAACATCCATTTTTTTTTTGATGGTGCAAACTAGGCTCTCATTCGCAGCACCACTCCTCCTCAAATCCCCAAACCCATTGATCTGAGCTTCTTAACGAACAAAGTCACTCCTCCCAGTGCTCGTGGTGAGATAAAAAAAAGTAGGCTCTGATATTATCTCCATAGCTTTGATATTATCTCCATAGCTCTGATATTATTGCCTAGTCAAGAAAAAGAGATCCATTCCATTCGAAGGATATTCTGCCTTAGTGCATTGATCACACAGCCTTTAATAAAGATGATCTTCAACGATCTCATGATCTGGTGCCAGATCTGAGTCTCCATCAATGCTAGATCAAATCCACAATCACGGCCATGATGCACAGTCGCTGCAATATTTATGGAGGTCAATCTATATCTATCTTCATCAATAAAATGATCAACCCTTTGCAAAGCAATCTAGTATCTAGGGCGATCTTCTATTTACAATTGGAAGAGTATAAGATCTGATTCATGATTGGGATTCTATTGCGTTGCCCAAATTCTGAGAAACAATACGAATTGAGATTGGAACGCGATCTGAGATCATGACTCGTGGAAATGGATCTTCTCAATTGCGCTACGAACTGATTCATCTTCACATTCCTATACGGATTTTTCATTGTATCTCAACCCATTCAATGCATTTTTAACAGAGATCTTCGCATTCCTAAATGAATTTATCTTCTATCTCTATTTGCAATAGAGATTCCTCATGTCTATCTCGCATACAGGTTTAGTATGTACAGAAATGCTTCTTTACCCAATTGCCTCAGATCCTCGAATAAGATTTACTTCCTTTATATGATATATTTTCTCTATCTAATATTCATTCTATATTCATGCATTCAATACTGGATTTATCCAAATCACACAGAGACAATTAAATAATGAAATCTTCTATTTCATTAAAACAAATCTGTACATCAAAAACTCATCCCTCTCTCATGGTCGATCTAACAATACTTGGCCATACCAGATTGCGTGAATGCAGAAGAATGGTCACTCGAACACCAAATCGCTCCAACTCTGGTTGCTTCTCTTTTTTTTTACTAGATGCTCATCTTAATATCATTTGTTGCACCTCATCTCTCATGGAAGATTACCATGGAACTCAAGACTAACAGGCCCTTAAGAACTATAATAGCTCTGATACCAATTGATAAATTAAAAACAAGAACAACAATAATTGATAAAATAGAGACAAGAACAACAACATGGCGGAAAAGGCATAATAGCCAACACAAAATTATTCACTCCAATGTTACATATTTATAGTACAATGGGTGATGCCACCTCATAGAGAGATTTTCTCTAGATCCTAAAATCATGCTTGATGACTAGGCTAGGCAATCTTAACTAACTCATTATTCATCACTTGAGGATATATTACTAATATCCTAAATGAATAATACAAATATAGGTGACAATTTAGACTTAGTGATTGGTAAAGGTAAGCCATAGGCTAACAGGCTGGACCCCATATATTACAGACTCTTCTGTGGAAATTTTCTCCCAATAAGTTCCCCACCAATGTTGACATGGGGGAGAGATTTAAGGAGTGCGAAGGTGATCTTTTCCTTGTTGAAAAAATTATGAACAGAGAAATAACCTTCTAACAGATTTAACCATTTGTATAGGGCATCCGCATCTATCTGACCTTCAAATACGAGAATATCAAAATTAACTTGTAACTTGAAAGGAGAGGTGTTTTCAAAGTGTTTTTTGATGAAGATGTGTATGTTGCTATCGACAAGCATTGAAGGATGTGGGAAAAATTCTCCATCATTTCATCCCTTTGTCGCGTGAGAGCTTTCTCAAGAAACAAATTGATAGAATTGTTTGCTTCATCATTTTTATTTTCTTCCGCCATGTAGGGTTTCTTGGGCGTGCGAGAGAGATTTTATTCAAGAGAGACAAGATCAAGACCCAACTTGCTATACTCGGACCTCGTCGGGGACATGCACTGAAAAAAATGATCAAGAGCAACCTGTTCTGATACCACCGATCCAGATTATTTTCGGCACAAAATGAGAGTGGGGATATAATAAAGCAATGTACAAAGATATCTTGGATATCCAATAATATAACATAAATGTATCAAAGATGAAACCATAAACACAAAGATACAATAGTACACAATTTTCCATTAATGAGCGAAAATGTACAAACGCTGTAAAAATACAGAGTGAAAGACTCGCTAGAATGGTGGCAGCTTATCTCTAAGAAGAGATATAGCTTATCTCTAAGAAGAGATATGTCTGCTACTCACATTTGCAAGAAGATGATTTTACAATGAGGCTCCAAAGGCCTTTTTATCATAAACAAAATCCAAAACCCTAACCCCGGAAGATGAAAAGCCAATAGTTTTGTGGACCCCATTTTGGGTAGTTTGGTGTATCAACTTCCCGAGGGCGTAACTTTGACATATGATCTCTGTTTGGGGCGCACGATAGGTCATTGGAAAGGTATCGTCGAGGATATTCATTTAGGGGCCTCAATCAAATCCTTATGCTATCATTGAGAAGCTCAATCCCAAAAAACCTTCATTTAGGCCCTCAAAATGGCCCAAGAAGTTAAAAACTGCTAAAAATAGTAAATTACCAAAATTGCCAGAAAATGGTTTTGAGCCAGTTGGAAAAGGTGGGTGGCCAATGATATCCACCTGGATCAATCCTCCCTCTTTAGGAAGAAATGGTCTCCATTGTGTTGAGTGCCCAGGGGAGAGGGAAAAGCGTATGTTGAATCTGCATTTTGATGAGCTGCTTGCCTTGTTGGAGAAGTTGTGTTGCTTAGCTTGGTGAAGTTTGTCACGAACATGTGGTTGGAAGGGTTGTAACTTTCTAACCAGTCTAGCTACATGAGATGCCTATGTGCAGAAGGAATCTTTACACTTTGATGCAATCTTATCGACATGCTTCTGTTGGATAGAAGGTGATTGGGCCGAGGCTGTAGTGGTTGCAATATCCTTATGTTCATCTTTTGAATAGATTGTGAAGAAGGTGAATTTTGTAGTATGAGATACTACATTGCGACACTGTTTAGGTGGAATAGTAGTCAGAACTACCTATGGTATTCTATAGAGATGACTCCCCAGAGAAACGATGACACTGTAGGGTCGAGACTCATAAACAGCATGGCGCTTCCACATATATGGTTGGCCCAAGAGAACATCACAAACATCCAGTGGGGAAACATCACATAATACCT
Organism: Picea engelmannii; assembly: GCA_009831015.1. Lineage (NCBI taxonomy): Eukaryota > Viridiplantae > Streptophyta > Pinopsida > Pinales > Pinaceae > Picea > Picea engelmannii. The sequence continues at coordinate 391,917 of ML789938.1, forward strand.
CATCCTTGAAGGTTTAGATGTTGTATGACAATCGACATTGTTGGCCGACATGGAGATCCCGTCCCTGGTGAAGCCTCCTGATGTTGTATGGCTGCAAGTGTGTTGTTGTCGACAATATCAATTGTTTGAAAACCTCTGCTGAGATGAGGTTCTTTTGTCTTCCACTATCAACAATAAATTGCAGTGGGTTCCCCTTCACCCACATCTATGAATGAATAATGTGATCCCCCTCTTCAGGATCCATTGGTTCTTCTGGTTGAATTGTTGTGGTTGCGACAATAACAGTGGGGTCTGGGTCAATGATCTGTCTTTTACTAGTATTTTCATAATTAGATTCAGAATCATGGTTCAACTCCTTTCCTTTGATCTCGGCCACCAATGACTATTTTGAGCGACATTCCTCAGTGTTGTGCCAAGGGATTTTGTGGAAATAGCACATTTTGTTGGTGTCCTTTGTCTTTTCGTGACCCTTCTTTTCCTATGGCTTGCACTGGTTTTTCAGGAGACTGTTTGTTAGGGTTGTCTTTATCATACTTTGGTTGTTTCATATTTACAGACCGAAAGTCCCGTTTGTTCTGGTTCTTAACTTTCTGCTCGATTTTAACATCATATAGATAAGCAACACCAAGTGATGAGATGTCCAGAAACTCCATTTCAGTTTGGATGTATCTGTGTAGAGTCCCACAATATTTTAGAACCAAATGTCGTTCGAAGTCTTTGATACCCAGATTAGTGCGCAAGGTATGGAAGGTATTGGTGAGCTCCGGAACTGCTTGGCCCCTCTCTTGCCACAGTGTGGTCCATCTCATGTATTGTTCCTCATAGTTGCCAACACGGTAATACTGTTCCTCTACTGCATCCACAAAAAAATACCAAGTGGGATCGGCCCCATATATTCCAAACTCCTCTATGGAAATTTGCTCCCAGTAAGTTTCCCACCAATGTTTGACATGGGGGAGAGAATTAAGGAGAGTGAAGGTGATCTTTTCCCTGTCAGAAAAATTATGAACAAAGAAATAACCTTCTAACATATTTAACCATTTGTCTAGGGCATCCGCATCTATCTGACCTTCAAATACAGGAATATCAAAATTAACATGTACCTTGGAAGGAAAGGTGCTTCCAAAGTGGTTGTTTGATGAAGATGTGCATGTTGTTATTGACAGGCATTGAAGGATGTGGGAAAAATTCTCCCTCATTTCGTCCCTCTGTCGTGTGAGAGATTTCTCAAGCAACAGATTGATAGAATCATTTGCTCCGTCATTTTTATTTTCTTCTGCCATGGAGGGTTTCTTGGGCATGTGAGAGCGATTGTCTTCAAGAGAGACAAGCTCAAGAGAAAACTTGCTATACTCGGACCTCGTCGGGGACATGCACTGAAAAAAACAATCAAGAGCAACCTGCTCTGATACCACTGATCCGGATTATTTTCGGCATGAAATGAGAGCAGAGATATAATAAAGAAATGTACAGAGATATATTGGATATCCAATAATATAACATAAATGTATTAGAGATGCAACCATAAACACAGAGATACAATAATACAAAATTTTCTATTATTGAGCAAATATGTACAAAGACTATAAAAATATAGAGTGAAAGACATCTCTATGAGAAGAGATGTGTCAACTACTCGCATTCACAAGAAGATGATTTTACAATGAGGCTTCAAAGGAATTTTTATCATAAAGAAAATCCAAAACCCTAACCTCGGAAGATGAAAAGCCAACAGTTTTGTGGACCCCGTTTTGGGTAGTTTGGTGTATCAACTTCTCGGGGGCGTAACTTTGGCATACAATCTCCGTTTGGGGCGCACGATAGCTCGTTAGAAAGGTATCGTCGAGGAGATTCATTTCGGGGGCTCAATCAGAGCCTTCATCTATCAATGAGAATATCTCTCCCAAAAAACTTTCTTTTAGGCTCTAAAAATGGCCCTGGAAGTTAAAAAATGCTAAAAATAGTAAATTACCAAAATTGCCAGAAAATTGTTTTGAGCTAGTTGGAAAAGGTGGGTGGCCACTGATATCCACCTGGATTAGTTTTCCTGTGTGCATAGTTAACTGTGAAATCTTGTGATGGAACCGCAAGGGCGATATTCTACTATGGGAGCCTAGACTATGCGGAACCCCTGTAACAGGAACCGCAGATAACCAAGTTGTTTGAGCCTCGATAAAATAATGAGGAAAAGCAAGAAAATCAACTAAGTGTCGAAAATGAATCTGAACTATGCGTGGGGAAAAATATTGTATCTCCACCGTCTATCAATGATTGGTGGTCAGAATCAGGCTCGCGGGATGAAGTTCATGGAGAGAATAGATTGCGGGAATAGAATCCGTAGAAAGATTCCATGGAGATGGAATCTGAATGGTCCACAAGTCGCGAGTTGCAGAGGAACTAAGAGTTGAAAGAGTGTGAGCCCTGCTAGAAAACGCTGCAAGCGCAAGCCTGGGGTTGATTAGATCCATCTATGCTCAAAAGAACAGATCCGAACCATAGGATCTGTCTAGCCAAAGGACCTGCTAAGTAATGTGTCGGTTAAAGGCTAAGCAGGTTTGGTTAACCGCAAGGATCTCGACTGTTGATCTTGGTTAGTTCAAACCATTAGATCTCACGGGAAGCATGTTGACACGGGATGTGAACTATGGGAATATGATGGGTGTGTTAAGCTCGAATAGGACACGGGCACAAGCCCACATGAGTAGGATGTGTTAGATCAATAGGAGATGGATCTGGACCATCATATTTGTCGGGCTAGTGGCCGAATATATAACGTGCTCTTGTAGGAACCCAAATGGATTTAGGTCATTAAACGACGACTTAGTTAGTCATCCGATATTTCAGATGAGAAAGTTGCCTCAGAAGGGACCTGGAGTGTGCAGGATGGCACGCTAGCATGTTGAGTGGATGTGCCATGTCAAGGGACACGTCAACAAGGGTAGGCATATCGAAAGTTTCAACATGGCTAGTGACACATGGAGGGGGACAAGTGTCCTCTAGTAGTAGAGTCAGGATGAGATGGAAAACCCAAAGGCCAGTTAGAAGCAAGGTTTCAGAAAGATCTGGGAGTTCAACGTGGTTGGAGATTCCTACAGGGAGAAATCTCGATGGCGTGAGCCCGAGTGGGTGAGAACCCTCGATTTGTCGAAGAGATGGATCAACAAGATTTGAGTCGTTGATTTGGTCTTAGACCTTGTCCGTTGAAAATTGATCAGAGTTCGTTGTGCTCATTAACTGTCAAGTGGATTGGGGATTCCACAAATATCTAGGCCATCGGATTGGGAGTCTTTCAGTCGTTGGATTTGTTCGGAAGTTCATTTTTTTGAGGACACATTCGGGAAGGTTCCCCAATGGTGGAAGTTGACTGAAAAATTCTGATAGTGATAATAGTGATTTCAAACTTCGAATTTCGGAAGTTGTGCAAACACGTTGATTTGTCTCTTGAAAGAAAGGTTTGATAAGGGATGTTTGACAATGTGTCGGAGTTTGGACTTCGAACAGGCTCGTGAAGGTTTGCAACCTGAGTCTTCGATGAGGGTTTTCTAGTGGAGGGTATTCTGATAGCGATGTGGGCACGAAATCTCGATGCTCTTTATGTCTAATGGATTTAGAGTAGGACACATCAGCTGGTAAGTAAGGGATAGGCCCACGTGGACTCCAATACACCGATGACATGGAGTGGCTCCATGTGGAGGTGATGCAACACTAGTGACATCATCATAGGAAATGCCCAAGAAATCTTAAAGGAGGCATAAATTTCTTCCTGGAGCTCAATTTTGAGCATAGTTATAGTTGTTGGAAATCTCTTGAGTAGAATTGACTCATGTGATCAAGATCAAAATTAGAGTAATGGATCCCCCAGATGGGGTGCTAGTGAGATACACAATTGGCGCGACGCGAAGGAGAGGCACAACCAACAAGGCACGGAGCCATGTGACGGGCTCGTGCCATCGCTCGCCACCCCGAACCAGCATTAAATTTCCATTACCATGGCGCAGATGACAATTAAGCAACTTCCCTCTCCTCTCAAGCTTCATTTCATGGTCGGGTTATCTGTGTATGTCTTCTGCCTCCGCGCGAGTTCCAATTGGCATCCCCCTCTGCGGCCTTCGTCTGAGCTAACCTGGAATTGCATGCTCATCACAGCCCTGGTTCAGCTCCAGGCTTTCTACCTCTGCCTGGTGCACCTGACGTCCTCTATTCGTTACAGGACTAGCCTCATGCCACGCCCTCGAGGGCGCCTGTGCAGAGGCTCTCCATGGAAACCTTGCCGGCCCTTTGTATCGCCCCCTGCTTCGCCATCCTCCTGCTCCTCTCCATCCACTCAGCCTGAGCCAATTCTTCCTCCACCCCCCGCTCTATCTGTTTCGCAGTTTGATAGCCTTGCTATCATCCCCAGGCTGTCGTCTTCCTCCTCGCGCCATCTTCCTGACCCCCCAACGATCGGGCCTCCTCTTGCACCAATTCCTAACTCTGTTGGGAAGACTGTGGGAGAGCCACCTCCTTGCAAGCCTCGGAACACCAAGAACCAGTCCCCGGACTCTTTCCTTGACACACAGCTTCGAGAAAGCCTTGCAATTCTCTTCGGCTTGGTCTTCGAACTCCGCCAAGGGGTGGAGGACCTTCACTTCCGTCTGTAGGCCACAGATGGAAAGGTAGCAGTCCTTCTCTAGCTTCTTTCCTCCCTTCAAGAGGCTTTCCCCTCGGACCTCGCAGGTGCGGCTTCGGTAGAGGAACCCAGTGGTGCGACCAACGAAAGGAATGCACAGGCGCAACGTTTAGCAAAAAATGAGAAGGAGCAAGCCAGGCACGAGGATATGACGGAGGAGGTGGACACAGCACGCTGCGCGTTGCAGGATATCTCGCCAGTTGTCGACAGGGCCGAGGGAAGCGTGGACGCTAGAAAGCAGTGGGCCGATCAAGTGACATTCTTCGAGGAGGAGTCGTGGTCCGAGGCTGTCCACGTCACCTGGCCAGGTTATTTGCCAAATGTCTGAGGTCATGAGGGCACTTCAAGTTTCAATAGTTTCTCTACTTTTTAGTTGTTGTTCAGTTAGTTTCAAACTGTTTACTTAGACTATTACACTACTTATGTTTGACTTCCATGCTGGCTGGACTGGTTTCCCCTCTGTTGGGGCAGTCCAGTAACTACAGCGAGACTATTCTCTGTATTTTGTATCTCCTTTTGGTCTTGGAAGGCCCTTTATATATAATACTACTAACTTACAAACAAAAAAAATTAGAGTAATGGATATGAAGAGCAAATTTTGACACTCCACCAACCTAAGGAAGGGTTAGGGAGTTAGGTGTGTTATATCATTAAATGTTAAATGTCTATGTGTGTGAGAGGATGAGTTGAGCTTAATGGGGGACTCACGAATAGATCCCCTCTTATATCAAACTTTTAATGGAGGACCCATGTGTGCCCTATTATTAGGTTGAACCATATCACATATTCATTTAAGCACATTAAATATTCATTTAACTCTAAGTCATAAAATAACATGATTATAATTATGAAGTATCATTTTTCAATATTAACTTTGTTTAAAGTGGTTCATATATAACCTATATTATATATCATAAATGTCATTCGTCCAATTTTTGACTCCATATATTTTTTTACCTATATTATATATCATAAATGTCATTCGTCCAATTTTTGACTCCATATATTTTTTTTAATAACCTCGTCTTTGTTGATGTGGTATCCGAGTCACATGACATGACACATGGTTGTTAACATGACACAAGTGTCCACATATAGTTTATCCTTTGTATCCAATCCCAATACATAATATGGACGTGCAGAATCTTTTTGGTGAAACAAAGTAGCTCAAACGAAAATTATGCAAACATAATGACCCAAAATTATGCAAACATAATGACTTTTTTTTAATAGAGGGCATATACGAGCACCTCTTCTTCTAGCATTGTTGGTTTATGTTAGACGCGGTACAAAGGCCCCGCAGCAGAAATTCATTTCAATTTGTCTAATGCTTCTAACTGTTTATCTAAGTGCTGGAACGGAAATTGATTTCTTCTTGTGATGGACTGCTTAGCTTTAATCCTTTATCACTTTGCCTGTTGGATCAGATTTTCAAAGCAAAAGGCAACATTTGTAAAATGGAGATGCGGGGTATCGAACCCCGTACCTCTCGCATGCAAAGCGAGCGCTCTACCATGTGAGCTACATCCCCAAGCTGTGACGGGGGTTGCTCAATAAATTTCAGAGTAGTTCTGTGACAGTGGTTGCTCAGTAAAATGCCATTCCAATTTTTTTTAAGTAATATATAGAAAAAAACTGTTCTCTACTATTTGGATCAGCGAATTGAATAAAATATTAAAAAATACTGCTCTCTTAGCAAATTGAAATAAAATATGGTATTTAAAGTAGATAACCTTAATACTGGATCAGCGAATTGAATAAAATATTAAAAAATACTGCTCTCTTAGCAAATTGAAATAAAATATGGTATTTAAAGTAGATAACCTTAATACTGAATCTAGTAGTAATAATAGTTTGTATTATAATATATTTGGAAAGATCTAAATGAAAATTAAACAACTTTAAAAAACCCTGTAACATTGAAACATATAATACTCTAAATGAAAGTTAAATAAACTCTATCTCAGCTAACAAACAAAGAATGCATCCATAAATGTGCATTAGAATCTATTGTGCATTAGCTTGAAGGTAACTTTTAAACCAATTTTTAAAGATATCCTAAAATCTTTTTCATATTTCGAAGCCTAAATTATGATTTTTATTTTCCAAAAAAGTTGAAAAACTCTAAAATCCAATCTAATTAGCATAAATAAATAAAAAATGAAAAAATAAAAAAATATTGAACAAAACCATTCCATATTTCAAAATATTATATGATAACAATATGATACTTAATATTGAACCTGAACACAACCATACTCTCTCGTAAAAATGACAATTGATGTGTATATAAATAACCAAACTTCACTCTTATGATTTTTTACAATACTTTAACAATGAGTAATTGATGTGTTGTTGGTCTTGATTTACGGTAAGAATAAAGAAATTGATGTGTATATAAATAACCAAATTTCATTCTTATGATTTTTTACAATACTTTAACATTGAGTAATTGATGTGTTGTTGGTCTTGATTTACGGTAAGAATAAAGAGAGTCAAACCCATGACCAACCAACAACAAGCATAATAAACTCACGATTATCACTATTGTTATCAGTGAACATTTTTTAAATAAAATCTGAAACTTTCTAACACAATTAACAAAATATTATAATGGCTAAATCTCCACCATTATTATAAAATGATTAGCAAGAATTTTTCAACAGGATCTGAAACCTTCACCACCACAAGTAGTAGAAAGTGAAACAAAATAATAGGACAACTAAATCCTTTAATATAATAAATTTGCTACACATACATTTTTAAATTGATTAATCTCCCAAATGATTTCATCAAAGTTTATCTAAAATTTCAATTAATTTATCAAATTTAGAGGAAATCAAGAAAAATACAAAAGAAATAGCTAAAATTAAGTGACTATGAATCTCGATTAAAAATTTTGTCACCACTACAAAAACAAGAGACAAATCACGTCTCTCAGAAATCACATGAATTTTATATTTTCAAAATTATAAATAGATAGATACTAGAATGTTATGGTAGTCCAACTTACTTAACTTGTTTAAATAACGTGTAAATTTAGGGTTCATACATTCCAATCTCTCTCGCACACAACTATTTGAACATCATCTTCTTATCAAGAACACAATTATATATGTGTCTATCATCAAAACAATATGTTAGAATTTCAATATTGTTCAAAAGGGGGTTTTGTAAATTTAATCATTGAAAAGAAAGATGTTAGAAGAATATTTCTTCTAACATCTTTCTTCTAAATTATAGGTCAAGTTTGAAAAATGTTGCAATTTTAAGCCCCCCAAAGTGGGAACTATTGGTAGTACCACTTTTTTATTAGAAGGTTAATTTTGTCGATTTTGATTGCAAGGTATTGGATTTTAAGGTCATGGTTTCAAAAATGTTGCAATTTTAAGCTTGATATTTTTTTTCTTTCCAAATGGTGCTACTAGTAACACCACTTTTCAATTCAGGGGCTGATTTTAAGGTTTTGGCTGCAACAATATTGATTGTTAAGACCATGGTTTCAAAAAAATTGTAATTTTAACTTTGAAAAAAACAATTGTCATTAATATAACCACTTTTCGATCTAAGGGTTGATTTTAAGGTTTTTATTAGCAACATTATGGGTTTTTAAGGCCATGGTTGCAAAAAGTTGTAATTTTAAGTACAAAACAAATAATGCTACTAGAAACACCACTTTTTGATTCAAAAGTTGATTTTGATATTTTTTATATGAGTTTTTTGGATTAAAAAGTTTTCATTTTGAAATCATAATTGTCATCAAATCGATAACTATGTTCAATGCCTTCTCATTCCTTCTTTAACCAAATTACTAGCATAATTTACTACCTTTAAAACTCCATAAAAAAAACATATTCCACCAAAATGCCAAAAGATTATACTAAAAAGACCTTGCACACCAAAATCTTATAAAAAATGTCTTAAATTTTATACCATTGATGAAACTTAATAAGCAGAAAGTTGTAATGCAAAAACTCAAAAAGATATATTAATATATAAATTGCTTTCATGTATTTATCATTTGAAACACTTACATTTTTCATTCATGGTGTAAGGAAATTTTGAAATGATACATTTGCATTTGGAGGACCTTTTGAGCTTGGTTTGAATTTTTTTTATTGTGTAAATGTTTGCAAAATGTTTAAAAATAATTTTCAACATGTAGGTTTGTTATTGATTTCATTTCATATGTGAAGAAATCTATCAACGACTCTAGCTTAGATGAAAGAACAAAAAAATGATTACTCTTCAGTAGTGAAATTAACCCTAAGATTTATGGTCTACCAAAAACTCGTAAAAATGCAATTCATCTAATACTTATAGTTAATATTATTGACTCACAACCTATGAACTAGCCAAATATGTAGCAAATATTCTTGGACCCTTAGTATGCCATATAGACTCCTTCATAAAGGATGCAAATGAATTCATCAGTATTATGAGAAATGAGAAGGTGAAGCCTGAAGACGCCCTCATCATCTCTGATGTTGCTTCCCTATTCACAAAAGTCCCACTTGATGAGGCAATCCAAGTTGTCAAATAAGTGACTGATCCAGAAACAACAAAACTAGTTGAGGTTTGTCTCTGCTCCACATTCTTTAGCTATCAAGGAGAATTTTACAACCAAACAAGAAACGTAGCAATGGGATCTCCACTTTCCCCCATTGTTGCCAATCTTTTCATGGAAAACTTTGAGAAGAAATCCCTAGACTCCTATCCAGGTCTGAAACCATTAAGATGGAAGCGCTTTGTCGATGATACTAATGTACTTTGGCCCCATGGGAAAGAGGAGTTATATAAATTCTTCGAACATCTAAATAATATTTTATAGGATATAAAATTCATAATGGAACTTGAAGAAAATGGTACCATTCCATTTCTAGATGTACTAATCAACAGGAAAGAAGATGGAAACCATTGACATGCAGTCTACAAAAAAAGACCCACACAGAAAACTATCTCCACACAAACTCCCATCATCACCCTAACCAAAAGTTAAGGGTTCTCAAAACTTTAGCCACAAGGGCCATAAGAATCTCCAATGAAGAGCACCTATAACACGAAAAAATGACCTCTCCAAAGTCTTCAAGATAGGTTACAAGGACAGAGACATTAAGAATGTGATAAGGAAAGTCCTAGAAAGAACAAGTAATAGATCTCGTTCCATGAACAACTAGACCTTTGGTATGCCTCCCTACCTTCCTTACATCCAAGGAGTGATTGATAAGATTGCAAGAGTCATGAGCAAAAAAGAGAATAAGACCTCTTTCAAACCACCAAAAACCATCAAACAGGATATGAGGTATGTTAAAGATAAATTTGACCATCACAAATGTAAAGGAGTATAAAAAATTGAGTGTTCATGTGGTAAATGTTACATCGGAGAAACCAGTCACTCCTTTCAAATTAGGATTAAAGAGCATGGAGCTTACATCAAGAATGAATGTACTCACTCCTTGGCATTATGCTTAGAAAATACCAAAATTCTAGTAAAGGAGGATCATCTCTTTAAACAACAAATTAGGGAAGCAATTGAAATCATCAAGCATCCTAGTAACCTGAACAGAGACATTGGTCTAGAAATTAGTGAAAGTTGGATCCCTTTGATTCACGACAGAAGGAATAGGTAAGAAGACTCAAGTTTGTTCTGGTTTCCCTTCTTCTTCTTTGCCCTTTTGTTTTTGTTCTCTGTTGTTTGATAGTTGTCTTCACTTCCCTCTTAGTCCTTCTGTAGCTTTATACTCGCCTTATCTCCTCTTTTCTACCTTCATACAATCACCTTTAGTAGTAAATTTTGTTTTTCTTAATACCTAATAACATCGTAATGATTTATCCCTTAAGTTATTCTAATCATTTTAATTTTCTTTTTTTTTAGTATATAAATAACCTTTCAATAACAATTTAGCTAACATTATAAAAATATTTAATACTAATACCAAATTCTAGTAATAGGAACCTTGACCTATAATGTTATTATTAATATTTAACCTTCCCCTTAGTATTAATATTTTTAAATAATTTTACCCTTAATACATTTTAAATAATTAATGAACCTTTTACTATAAAAAAAACCTTAATTACTTACCCTAAACATTAATTCTAATATATTATTATTATTATTTTCTAGGGTTTTCCCTTGAGTAATTTTCCTATCTCTTAGAGTCTTTATAAACCCAATCCAACTAGCACTATTAAAACCCAAAATATTATTATTATTATTATTATTAAAGCATCAATTCTTAATAAGTATATTTCTTAGAGTCTTTATAACCCCAATCCAACTAGCACTATTAAAACCCAAAATATTATTATTATTATTATTAAAGCATCAATTCTTAATAAGTATATTTCTTAGAGTCTTTATAACCCCAATCCATTTAACACTATTAAAACTCAAAATATTAATATTAAGTTTTAATTATAATTTCAAGGTTATAGGCAGTGGGTTTCCTTACCTTTTGAGTATTTGTTTTATTCAAGCTTCTTGTCCTCGATATGAATCTTAATATGAATCCGAAAAGTTGACAAACTAATAATAAAAATATTTTGGTTTCTCTAAATATATTTCAGAAAACTATTTTATTTATTTTTTTAATTTTTTACAATTCATATCTTTAAGTTGACAAACTAATAATAAAAATATTAAAAATATTGTTCTCTAAATATATCTCTGAAAACTATTTTATTTATTTTTTAATTTTTTATAATTCATAAAATTTATATGACAACTATTTTCATCCTTATCCTGTCAAAAAATATAAAAACTATTATATTTAATTTTCTTACAATTCATAAAATATATCTCTCAAAACTATTTTATTTATTTTTTAATTTTTTTATAATTCATAAAATTTATATGGCAACTATTCTCACCCTTATCCTATCCAGTCTTACAAAAAAAAAAAAAAATAGAAAACTATTTTTTTTAATTTTCTTACCATTCATAAAACATAAAACTTATATCCTATCCAGTCAAAAAAAACAATAAAAATCTATTTTTTTTTACCTATCCAGTAAAAAAAAAAAAATAGAAAACTATTTTTTTTTTATTTTCTTACCATTCATAAAACTTATATGCCAACTATTCTCATCCTTATCCTGTTAGAGAAATGGAGATGCGGGGTATCGAACCCCGTACCTCTCGCATGCAAAGCGAGCGCTCTACCATGTGAGCTACATCCCCAAACTGCATTATTTACTGTTTGATTGTGTATTAATTATTACGAAATTGGAAGCATAATCATCGGTTGAAGTCTGAAAACGCAAAGGGCAGAATATTATTAGTCTTTAATTTGAAAATAAATATTATTAGAATATTAAAATATTTAAATTTTTTTTTCTCATTCAAAACATAGGAGGGAATTTGAAATTTTCATCTCGACCTCCAAAATCTAAACAAAAATTTGACCTCCAAAAACAACAACTACAAGTAGCTTAGTTTAGTTTTTGTTAATCGACTCAGCAAATTGGAACAAAATACAATAAAAAGTGTAATATAAATATCATGGAAATAACAATTTGTATTATAATATATGTAGAAAGATAAAAATAAATAAAAATGTTACATTGAAATATATAATAATTTAAATTAAGGTTAAAATCATATATAAAATACTCTAAATTAAGGTTAAAATAAAAGTGTAGTCCATCTTAATTAACATACAAAATGTATTTATAGATGTATAATAGAGTTTTTTTTTTGTGCATTGAGTTGTAAGTTGTTCAAAACTTTTGAACGGATTTTAGAAATAGAGCCTGAATTTTTTCTTTTCATGTTTTGAAGTCTAAATTACGGTTTTTATTGCAAGAAAGGTTGAAAGGCTTCAAAATCCAGTATAATTAGCATAAACAAACTACAAAAATTGAAAATAATGAAACATTGAGTAAGTCCATTTCATATTCCAAAATATTACATGATCAACAATAACTGATATAACATGGCACACATAATATTGAACCGGAACACAACCATGCTCTCTCCTCAAGTGAGACATTGATGTGTGCATCCTATGAATCTTTACAATACTTTAAGACCCTAATTCTAAAAAATTAGCATTGTCCTCGCAACCTTTCCAAAAGTGATAGACACTTATTTTGCTTAAAAGTTTACAAACTCAACTTATAATCAACCTTTCCAAAAGTGATAAACACTTAATTTGTTTAAAATTTTACTGACTCAACTTATAATCAACGACATTCTATTCTATAACATGAACATGTGGCACTAACACCTAATTCCACATGTTTGACCACTAAAAGCAAGCATGACTTTTAAATGCAATTTATTTCTCCTTCAATTAAGGATTTGAGGTCAAGAGGTGAAACCATGTCTCACAATCCAATTCCTAAAGGGTGCAATCCTCAATCCTTTTTAATTATTTTATGAATCAAAAGTGCAAGGAAAATATGAAATCACAAGGCAAAACCTACTCATTTTACAAAATTTCAAGTCCATTTCACGAAGAGGTTGGTAATTGTCACCCAAAATTTACAAATAAAGGATGATGTTTGTCAATTTTCAATCATTTCAATAATCATTGTGGTGTTGAACACAAATTTGACCATGTATCCTCATGGTTGTCTAGATTTATGACTCCACTTTTGATGAGGAAATTAAAGTATATTATTAAGTTGTTATTTTGCTTGTTATCATACACTTTAACAACCTTGTATACAAAACTTAGTATCATTTATGCAGACCAATAATCTTGTTGTTCGGTTGTTTAGAGACATGAAACAATGGAGATGGTGGAATAGCTTCCAACAACCTCATAAATTGATTATCGATTGGAGCTTATCTAGAGCTCTCTTGACATTGCCTAGATGATTGTTTGACAGATTTGCCTCCAAGTCAATGAAAAAAGAATACTTGAAACAATACATGCAACTCGTGCCCCAATACCTCCTCTTTGTTCAACTCATGCAGGGTGTTCTTGTGGTGAGTGTGTGAGTTAATCTTGGTCACGTGCATGCCTCTCAAAGTGAATATCGACAATGCCTTGAATAGATTAGATATTCCCTCTTTCAATGAGAAGGTCATTGTATTCTTCAACCTAGTGAGTGTAAAGGAGTTGTTATTTTTGTTGTTTGACATGTTGAGATTGAAAAATAATTTTAATGTTACTCACAAATGGGAAGGGAAGTAGCAACAAATGGAAATGATGACCCATCATTAATCCTCCAGAGATATGGAAGAATTAATGATAAATATTATGGAAACAAGGAAATATTATGTAACACACTCGACACACTCGACCCCTAAAGGGTGGGGCATCAAAATTTTGTTTTCCTTAACTCTCTCAAATCCTAATTCTGGGATTTTTGTCAAGTCCTTATCATCCAGGACTCTCCAATGGCAGATCCCCCTTTCTCCAAAGTGCAGGTTCTTCCAAACCCACAGACTCTTTCCTAGCCCCCTTGAAGAATTTGAACAATAGGTGCTAGATTCCCATGCTAGCGTCCCTTCCTTCATATGACCTCAGGTTGTGACCAGACGCCAAGATAACATGCGCCTAATTTGTTGCTTCGTAGCTTTAGGCTCCAGGCATTTTTCAGTTCACCACTTGCCAATTCTCCTGAACTTCGAACTGGCGAAGTTCCAAAATGACGTGAGAGGGATCGATGGTCCCTTCTCCCTTTCCAGATCAACGACCCAGATAAAATTCAGGCTTCGGTGCTTCGATGCATTCCTGAGTACTCACAACTGCAAACTTTTGAAGTAAAATCCTTCCAGAGTGTTAGTTCTTCTGACACATGTCCTCTGAGATCAACGACTCGGGGGAATATGACCTTCGAGCTTTCGGGAGTTCTTGTTCCATTTTTCTCCGAAGTGGCTATCCTCCAAAGTAACAAATTGCCCGCCATGCATCCCCAAACGAAGGACGATTGAGATCCTCTCTGTTACTCCGAGCTTCAGGGATTTTCGAAGCACCAAGCTTCAAATCCTCCGGAGTGGCTCTCCTCCAGAGTTAACGATATTCTGACATGCGTCTCGGTTGATGGACGGTTCAGATCTCCTCTGGCTCCCTGCGACTTTGGGATTCCTCCCACCCTTCTGCTCTTACTCCTATGGAATGCAGGATCTCCTTCCACGTGTCTTCTCTTGATGAACGACTAATATCTGCTCCACTAATTCGACACTTTGGTGCTTCACGCCACTTTTCTATATATGCACAAGACCACTCGAAGTTCTGAACTTCCAAACTTCCATGAGCTTGCCACATACCTCCAACCTTCGGGCCTTTTGGTCTCTCCGTGATGCTTGACCTCGAATCCTCTAGAGTCTCGAAGTCTCGGAGTCCCGGAGTCTCGGCTACATCACCAACCACTCTGGCCAAGCGGCATATACCAGGAACGGACATGTAGGAGGGGGTTAGAGTGACATGTGTCATGTTTAAAAAGGGTTCATAGGGTATGTGATACGCACGAATCTGAGTGACACGTGGAATGTCCATATTGGGTCCACGTAACCCTGGGTGATGTCACCACTCAACACATGGGCTTCCATGGGATTTTCATTGTGATACATGCATCCCCACGATCGAACGATAAATAGGAATCCCGACGGATCCTTAGATCCACGCTCCACATTACTTTGTAGCTTCAACCTTCAGGGGTTTTTATGCTACAATGTCCTTTTTCTCCAAAGGCAATCTACACCGGTTTGACCTCATAGTAGATCGAACGGCTATGATAGGACCCGAAGGATTCCCCAAATCTACGACCCTAGTCACATTGTGAATTCGTCCTTTGGGACTTTTGATGTTGCAACATCCTTGTTCTCCCGAAGCAGGACTTCGTCGAAGTACCCTGTGCAATTCCCTTCTCCTAAATTATCGAGCAGTCGAGAGGGGCCCAAACAGACTCCCCAGATCAATGAATCACAACCTTTCACGACTCCAGAAATTGGGCATTTTTTAGAGTTATGAAGTTTGACATCCTCGGGGCTTTGAGCTCCCTAGCTCCAAGACCATCAAAATTTATCTCCTTTTGGACTTAGTGCAGGGTCCTAGGCCCTGGTCATATGGGACCTCCAAATATTCTCGTGGTTACATTCTTGACTCTTGGCTAGGAATTTGCTAAGGCCGTGAGCATGAGCCCTCGGTCACACAAATGAAAGGTCTGGGAAATACACCCCCCCCCCCTTGTCTACATTCTAAGGGCATTATACCTCCTGAGCTTATGGGTTCCTTAAATGGAAATAAGGGACACTTCTTGTGTTTCTCCCAGAGTTTAGAACTTAGAGATTTCTCAGTCTCTACCTGCCTCATAGAGACTCTGTGCATACATACACTACCTCTCCTGAGATTAACAGACTCCTTCCTCCAGGAGACTCAAAATGGCTGGGAGCGTCGACATGCACACATGAAACTGTGCCCAAGGTCGACGAACTCATAGCTCATTTATTCATTTATTTTAACTTGAGCCATCACAGAGCTCGATAATTTACATGTACAAGCCAGATAATTCCTTACTTGCTTAAATACACAATCAAGCAAAAATAAAAGGGATACAATATAACCATTAAGAAGACATGCACATCCCTAAAAAATTCATAGGATATCCAACTTTAATCTACAATTACAGTCCAATTACACAAGATATGAGAATACTTATCTATTACAGGTTGCAACCAACTAACTAATTGTGGGTGTGCGCCTTTCCACCCAACCATAGGCTCAGAGGAATTCAATCTTAGCGCTCTGGACACCCCCGTGCCAAGCCATGATATCACCAAGGAACTCTCGCAGTTTGGATTCTTTCTCTATTTCAGCTTCTGCTTGGGTTATGTTCTTTGCAAACTTTCAGAGATCTCTTTCTTTGTCATGGACTTAGCGATGTTTATCAAATGGTCACCCAACATCAAGCTCACAACCTTATGTTCATCCTCCACTGGAGAGCTTCGTGCCTTCTCTTCTCCTATGTTCCTTGCATGCACATCCCTCCTATCATGCTCCTTCTGTAAGAAGGAAATTTCAAGTCAGTCTGGGTCTGCCGGACCCTGTGGTACTTTAGGCTGACCTTCTTCAATCAGACCATGCTTCTATTCATGGGGGTGGTTGATTTCTCAACCACCAGTCCTTTTTCATTAACTGATTTCTCTCCTTGGAATACAGAGAGGCTCATTATCTCAGCAAAGGGAATTTGGGTCATTTGAACTAATGAACCCTCTCTAAAATCTCCTCACTCTTTCCTCTAGTGATATCATGGCCAGTACTTCAAGGCTTCACCCCCACAGTTAGTTATTGGAAATTCAAACAAGAATACATTTACATCGTTCCCATGCCACAACATGGTAATCCTAATTAATGATTAATTACAATTTGGGGGAAACAGGGGTGTTACAATTCCCTCCCCCTTAAAAGGAACACCGTCCTCGATGTTCTTTCTCAGTAACGCCTGTCATGCCTTTCCCATTCAACTACTTCAGAAGTCTTGACCTTCTTTCTCGGTCAGGTCATTTTCAGACTCTTAATCTTCATCACCTTCCTTCAATAATTCTTGGACAACAAGCACATTAATCATAGTCTCATGCGAAAACATTTTACTATTGCATAAAATTTCTAGGAAAAATTTCATATTCTATCACAATACTTATCTGCGCAGTTTGTGGATTTGTATCCACATGGTTGTTTTTTTATCCAGGATCATTTTTTTCCCTTGACATACCCATTTTGTGCATGATCCCAATCAATAGTTTACAAGAACTATCAGAGTCTCCTCTTCCTTGCGGTCACTCACCCTCCAGGACCAGGCTCAGGCATCCCCTTTTTTGTTATACAGTTCTTCAGGTGACCCATATTTCCTTGTCAAGGTTTTCTCACACATCAAGAATCACAGATACTTTATTGAGCCTTACAGTCGAGGCATCCCTCAGACTTTCTCTGTTGAGGCGTCCCTCTGGCTTGTGTTACCATAACGCAACATATTCCAGGTGATCATGTCTTACCACAAGGTTCATATGGCTCAACAATAGCCATTTTTCATGATTTTCGGCTTGACGACCTTCATCTATCCTTTCTGGATAGATATTTTCTTCTCACATGTATCACAGGTATACAAAAATTCATGAGACATCATCATAAATTCTAAATTTCATAAATTTGTTCCGCATGGAACTAGATTCACAAGCATGGGAATTTCCTCCCCATAGAAGTTTAGCTCAACAAGCAATCGGTCTTCCTTATGGGCTTACAACATCTCCATATCCAAGACTCTTTCTTCCTGCAAGTTAACTTTCCTCAGCCAAACAAATTGTTAGTTTTCAAGCACACTATATTTTCATACGATGCACACTAACAGTCCAAGTCATTTCCATCTATTCAGGGTATACAAAGCAAAAAGGAAATATTATTATTGTGTAAGCATCTTGTTAATCATACTAATTTTTCCAAGTGCAATTCAAATATTAAATTACTTTAATCAATGTGTCGATATTCATGGCCACATTCATACCCAATGCACCCTCACATTGATCTTCAAGCTGCCACACTTGGTGACAAGCACCCTGCTATGTTGTGTTGGATTTTAACCAACCTCTTCACCATATGGTTTATTCCTCCTCGTTCACTCTTTGTTGAAGGAAAATCTCCCTGCGGACAGGTAGATCTCCTCAAAGAGCTAGACTCTTAACTCTAAGACAAAAAGTGCTTATCATGGTCACTGACTTCCTTTTAAGCCTACACAAACTAATGCATGAAGAGGAAGGAGGAAAGATGTACCTTTTACCGGTGTTTGTCCCTGCACGCTCCAAGATGAACTCCAATCTTCAGCTCCTCGATAAGCCTTGTAGACAAACAAAGTACAACCACTTCCTATTCTATCGAGATTAGTTTGAAGCATACCTATCTACTTAGAGACAAATTCATGTAATGTCAAACACAAATTAGAAAGAAATAGGCCAAGCATATTACATTAATGAGGACAAAATGTTACTTACAGCCATAGATGGAACGTAACAATTTCGTCAAGTTCTCCTTGTCTAACCCTTACTCAAAAGCTCCACGATCAGAATGACGATAGCTTCACTGATTAGCCTCCACTTCACTATGTGTTCCCTATGAGATCATAGGTTTCATGCTTCTCATCCCTTCTCCAAATATCACTTATGAGATCATAAGTTTGGTATCATTCTTCATCTAGGTCCCCCTTTCACCATGAGAAAGCTTGCTTATATAGCCTTGGAGAGGCTCAACCACTTGAGATATCATGGGTTGAGTTGAGGATTTTCCTCCTTGAGTTAGGGATCTTCCCTAAGATCATGGTTGGACTAAGGATTCGAATCCAACTACCTTCTAAGAGTGAAAATATCCTTCCCCCATTCTTCTCAATAAATCAACTGCTGCCTAGAATAGGTAGTGCTCCCTCAAAAGAGTACTCAGAGCATTATAACGCTCCCTAGTAATGTATAGGGGAGCGCCAACACTCCTAAGGGTAGGAGCACTCCTGCAAAAGGGAAAATGAGTGTTATAACGCTCCCTGATAGCTTATAGGGGAGCGCCCGTACTCCTGAGAGAGGTATAGGGGAGCGCTCCCCTCCAAAAACTCAGTTTTTTGGGTTCTTTCAGAAGGGAAGAGGTTCATAATCCTGTTGACTCATTTCTCTTCTTCCAAATCAAATGTTTGAGGTGTTTCAAGTGTCCTTCTCATGTCATTATAGGCACGACATAGGCATCATGGAAGTATGATTTCTTTGACACTTGCGACACTTGTAAGAAAAATGCGACACTTGCGACACTTATAATGACGACACTTGCGACACTATCAAAGTGAGTAATTTCGATGTGTAACACTCTTACACCAGGACTATGCTTTCATCTATAAGAAAATCACGATTCCAAATCAGCACACATGAAACTAATTGTTTCTCTTGAATGCGCCCAACCATTCTTCCTTCATTAGTAACCAAGGTGGCAACACTCATGGCCACCCACTTTTGATTTTCTCTAACACCTATACAATGTAAGTAGAAATATTGGAAGGTCCTCCTTCCTCAATGGAAAATCCTTTGTCTATCCTTTTATGCGAACATGCATTTCCTCGAAGAAATTTCATGCAATGTGCTAACTATGAACAACTTTATTCCCATATAACCAGTCCCCACGAACACAGTCTAACGCAGAGTGCTAAACTCTATCTTCCTTGACTGGCCCAGAGGAAATCTGTTTTCTCCCCATGCAACTGAGAGTTGTGACCTCATCTCTATTCGTTTATGTGCTATCCTTTCAGCTCCCATGTCCAACCGCTATGATCATGGCTACACCCCTTGCCTTCAAATCGATAGTGCAGATCCATCTTCCCCCAGATCTAACGACTGCAAGGGATTACAGAACCTCAACTAGCTCGTGGTTTAATTCTCCTTCCAATCTCCGCAATGAATACAGGTCGTCTGATCTATGATCGGATCCCAAACTCAAAACGACACTATATTGAATTTAAAATACAGGTACAGGTCTCGACATTAACCTGTGTGCATATGCAATCTCTGCAATGAGCGCGAGCCAACGATCTTATCCCTCGATCGATTTTAAACCACATGATTTCCAGATAATAATAATTCCAACACATAAGTGTTTGACCAAGAATTTAGCTTGATACAAATCTTCGACATGTTAGATTCAACCATAGAACCCAATCACAATACGAGTTTCACGCGATATTAATGCCTGGGTTCCTTGCAGGTTCACCCACCGATCATTCACAGATGATAATTCACAGCTATTGTGGAATCCCAATATGCTCGCTCTTTATCAAAGAGTTCAATCTCCGCAATCTGAAAAGTGCTCGCCCAACTCTTTTAATCGTGGTCCTTGATCTCCACCCTGACGATATCAACAATGTTGGTTGATTGCAAGCCATGAACTAGCACGTCTGTAAATTCCACCTTCGCGCTCTGCAATGATCCCCAATCATTGATCTAATCGAACGACTGGTGTTTGATCGGTTAACTCTAGTGGATAGTGAATTCGATTTGACAACTGCGATTAGTCTTCCCACCGATGAGCGGCTCACATTCATCTCCTCTATCAGGTTCTTGAGTATCTTGATTTGATCAGGGTTTTCTTCCTGAAGATACTCTACTTGGGTATCTGAGGCATACAACTACCTTTCCTTAACATGGTTTTAACCAAGCCTATTCAATCAAACGTACTCATTTATTCATTCATTAGTCTTCTATTCATTAT